>JAZHYW010007347.1:0-81064 GCA_037355805.1 Ixodes ricinus
AGGAGGGCATGAACAAAAAACTTGATAAACACTGAAGGAAAAATTAAAAAAAATGAAAAGAACATTTCAAACTTGGTCTGGACACATTAAGGAAACAAGAACAAACAACAAAAACTTGACAACTGCGTTCGTTGCAAACCCGTCCTAAAAATATATTACAAAAGAATCATTCGGCACTGGGAAAAAATGTAAAATCAATACAACAATGCAAGAATGACGCTGGCTGGAAGACATGAAGCGACAAAAAGAGGGAATAGTAGCTGAATAAACATGCCATTTCAAGGATTGCTGCCCACGTCATCAAATGCAAGATAAGAACAAAAAGATTCCAGCGATTGACACGATACTGCTCGTTCTGGGAGAGAGTTCCAATCGCTTATCGTGAGGGGAAAAAAGAATACTTAAAACAGTCTTTGACGCAGCAGGGCTGATGAAGGGCACGACTATGTTTGTTACGTGTAATTCTAGACGCATCGGGAATTAAGTAAGCTGTCTTGTCAATCTGTAGATAATCATTAAGAACCATGTAAAGAAATTTTAGCCTTTTCTCTTTACGCCTAGCCTTTAGTAGCGAAAGTTTGGCTCTCGAGTACAAAGCCGTTGGCGAATCTAATCGACGATATTTAGAAAATATAAAGCGCAAAGCGAGCCTCTGCACTCTTTCTAATTTAAGGGCATCTTGCTTAGTGTGGGGGTCCCAGATTTCGCATGCATATTCCATGACCGGCCTGACGAGCGTTTTATATGCCAAAAGTTTTGTGTTGACTGAACTTAGTTTTAGGGACCGTCTTAAGTACCATAATTTGGCGTTCGCTTTTTTAACAACATTATCTATGTGCGTACCCCAGCGTAGATCGTGAGAAATGGTCACACCCAGATATTTGTATTTGCTAACCCTTTCAATCGGGTTTCCTTCTAGCTCATATACAAACACACTGGGTTTAGTTTTGTGAGTAACTGTCATGCAAACGGTTTTTTCAAAATTTAACGACATTTGCCATGTATTGCACCATTCACCAATGCGCGCAATACATGTATTTAGGTTAAGTTGGTCCATGGGCGTCTTAATTTCTGAATACAGTATGCAGTCATCGGCGAATAATCTAGCCTGGACGGTAAGGTTTTTCACTATGTCGTTTATAAATATTAGAAAGAATAGCGGTCCGAGGACCGTGCCCTGGGGGACTCCCGATTTGACATCACTCATATCGGAGTGCCTATCTTTAATTTCTACGAATTGCCTCCGTTCATATAAAAACATCTCTATCCATCTGACTAATACGGGATTCTTTAAAATAGATTTTATTTTGATCAATAACTTCCTATGGTTAACCTTATCGAACGCCTTCTTAAAGTCTAAAAATATGACGTCAACCTGACCCCTGCGGTTCAAAATCTCGGAAAAATCATGCACAACTTCAACAAGCTGAGTGACAGTAGACAACCCCTTGCGAAATCCATGCTGAAAGCTATTCAGCAAGTTATGATTTCTCAAAAAAGAATGTATATGGTTCGAAATTATATGTTCAAGAAGTTTTCCACATGTTGATGTTAACGAAATTGGCCTGTAGTTGTTAACGGATGAAGCTTTACCCGACTTCAAAACAGGTACGATTTTAGCAATCTTCCAGTCATTAGGCAGTAATCCTGTTGAAAGAGATTTCTTAAAAATAATAATAACATAGTTAGACAGTGATTCAGCGTAACGTCTCAGAAACGTATTCGGGATCTTGTCGTAACCGGTTGCTTTCTTGCAATCTAGGTTAAGCAACAAGTCGACAATACCATCAAGAGATAAACTTACATCGGGGATAGGAGGCACATCCTCTAGGTTGTCGAACACAGGCGTAGTCCCATCGTCCGTAGAGAATACGGTTGAAAAGAAGTGATTAAAACAACTTGCTATTCCGTATTCATCCTGGATCGTACGTCCTTCAACCTCAATTTTTCCTACACCCTCTTTTGCTGGTTTTAGGTGCCGCCAGAATTTGCGAGGAGATGAAATTAGAAAAGCTGGCATAGTTATATTGTAGTATTTATTTTTCGCTGCTTTAATCAGTGATTTAAGATTTTGACTTAGCGTTCCTAATTTACTGCGTCCGTCCGGGTCGGGTACTTGACGAATCCGTGCTCGACAGCGCGATATTTTTCTTTTTGCGTGAATAACATCTCTATTTATCCAGGGATTGTGCGTTGCCTTCTTTTTAGTCGTAGTAGGTACATACCTTGTTATACACTTGGTAATAACTTCCTTCATATAAATCCACAAGTCGTTAACCGATACCGTAGGATCGTCAGCAATTCTCTCAAATGTTTCGTATGACCAGTCTAGCTCGTCCAGAATAGCTACGTCATCAGCCCGATTGAAATCCTTGTACGTACTGTAAGCAAATTTAGGGTGAGAAAGCGATTGGATGGGAAGAGATAAAACAACCATGCAGTGGTCAGAGATACCGGGCAATACCCTACAGTCGTGGCTAGTTGGGAGAAAATTGTCAGTGACAAAAAACAAATCGAGGATCGAGCTTGACGAACCCTGAATTCTCGTGGGAGTTTTAACAACTTGAGTGAGATTATGCGAAAAAATCATTTCCAGTAATGCAGAGGACACTAAGGTTTCATGAGATGTTGAAACTAGACCATCCCAGTCAATGCTACCAAGATTAAAATCACCAGCAATGATAACTTTCCGGGAGTGTGCACGTAGTTGATCCAAAAAGTCGTTCAGATTATTTACAAATTCTACTCCCATTCCAGGCGGTCGATATACAGCTCCCAATATGCATTCAACTTTGCCAATCTTAATCTTACACCACTTGTTTTCTATATCAGGGGCACCATCTAGCTCTTCACAATCCAAACAGTCTTTAACAACAATAGCGACACCGCCCCCTCTGCTTTCACGGTCCTTTCTAAAAAGTTTGTAGCCTGGGGGGATGATTTCGCTGTTTAGTATAGATGGATTCAGCCAGGTTTCAGTGATGATGACAGCGTGTGGGTCATGTTCAACCAAGATGTGCTCAAGATCAACGACTTTATTGACTATGCTTCTGGCGTTCACATTTATAATAATCAAATTATTATCGCCGTTTGAGATGACTGGTCAATTTTCGGAGTGATCAGGGGGCCTGTATTCTGCGCGTGTTGGAAGTTGCACTCTTTCATCCTTATCTACGTCCCAGGCGTACAATATGTCCCCTACCCTTAATTTGTCGAAAATTAATGTAGTTTTCTCTCCACCATCTCTATTAGTTTTAGCACTGTCCCACAGTTTTTTTCGTACTGTCCTCACATGTAAAGAAAAATCCTCGTTAATAAAAATATTAGACCCCTTTAGCTTACGCGCATTCTTAAGCACTTCCTTTTTTTCTGTGAAGTTTCCAAGCTTCATGATGATAGGGCGAATCTTGTCGGAAGTGCGTCTTCCAAGTCTATGGATTCTTTCGATACTTTTAACCTCGACTTCTAGTCTTTCCATGAATACTCCGTTGACTACACTATTTGTTAGCTGCGCTTCCGTCTCGTTGTCAGGCTCCTTGATTCCATAGATGATGAGGTTGTTACGCCTACTTCTGTTTTCCAAGTCATCAACTTTTCTTGCTAGGTTTTGAACGCACAATTCAAGACTCACTATTTTTTCCTGCGCACAATCAAACTTTTGGGCCATTTCATTAAAACGGGAAACCGACGCCTCGATCGCCCCCAGTCGCCTATCTAACGAGCCAAGATGATTACTTAGTTCAGTTATGTCCCCTGCTATTCTGTTTTGCCCTTCCAAAATTTGCTGCAGTGTAACGGGTCCCGGATTCAGCTCAACATCACCACATAATTGAAGCAGTATTAGAAAAGCATCCCAACATTCAGACATTGTGACAAGAATAAAGCCAGGGCTCGGCAGCACAACAAGCGTTACAGAATTGTCCCGCAAGGACTTAATCACACGATATTTGTTACTAACCTGCGTGAACAACCAGAAAGGATTAACCATCCTGCTTGGAACGGTGCTACCGAGCCCTCTGAAGCCGCTGTTGCATTGGCGCCGGTCTTGTAGGTGAGTAGATGTCGCTCCCGTCGCCAGCGTGCCGAAAGGATGATCCAGGGCCAGGTGTCGCTCTGGGGCCGTGCGCTGGTTTACGCGGTCTTCAATCCTCAGATAAGCCGATGAGCCAGGAATCGCCGAAGAATTCCCTTCCCGAAAGCCGTGATATCCGATCTCCCTCGGGCTTGCAAAGTCATGGTGACTTGTTCCATGCGGCGTCGTAGATGTTGACTGCCACAACAAAATCTGCGTGAACAACCAGAAAGGATTAACCATCCTGCTTGGAACGGTGCTACCGAGCCCTCTGAAGCCGCTGTTGCATTGGCGCCGGTCTTGTAGGTGAGTAGATGTCGCTCCCGTCGCCAGCGTGCCGAGAGGATGATCCAGGGCCAGGTGTCGCTCTGGGGCCGTGCGCTGGTTCACGCGGTCTTCAATCCTCAGATAAGCCGATGAGCCAGGAATCGCCGAAGAATTCCCTTCCCGAAAGCCGTGATATCCGATCTCCTCGGGCTTGCAAAGTCATGGTGACTTGTTCCATGCGGCGTCGTAGATGTTGACTGCCACAACAAAATCTGCGTGAACAACCAGAAAGGATTAACCATCCTGCTTGGAACGGTGCTACCGAGCCCTCTGAAGCCGCTGTTGCATTGGCGCCGGTCTTGTAGGTGAGTAGATGTCGCTCCCGTCGCCAGCGTGCCGAGAGGATGATCCAGGGCCAGGTGTCGCTCTGGGGCCGTGCGCTGGTTTACGCGGTCTTCAATCCTCAGATAAGCCGATGAGCCAGGAATCGCCGAAGAATTCCCTTCCCGAAAGCCGTGATATCCGATCTCCCTCGGGCTTGCAAAGTCATGGTGACTTGTTCCATGCGGCGTCGTAGATGTTGACTGCCACAACAAAATCTGCGTGAACAACCAGAAAGGATTAACCATCCTGCTTGGAACGGTGCTACCGAGCCCTCTGAAGCCGCTGTTGCATTGGCGCCGGTCTTGTAGGTGAGTAGATGTCGCTCCCGTCGCCAGCGTGCCGAAAGGATGATCCAGGGCCAGGTGTCGCTCTGGGGCCGTGCGCTGGTTTACGCGGTCTTCAATCCTCAGATAAGCCGATGAGCCAGGAATCGCCGAAGAATTCCCTTCCCGAAAGCCGTGATATCCGATCTCCCTCGGGCTTGCAAAGTCATGGTGACTTGTTCCATGCGGCGTCGTAGATGTTGACTGCCACAACAAAATCTGCGTGAACAACCAGAAAGGATTAACCATCCTGCTTGGAACGGTGCTACCGAGCCCTCTGAAGCCGCTGTTGCATTGGCGCCGGTCTTGTAGGTGAGTAGATGTCGCTCCCGTCGCCAGCGTGCCGAAAGGATGATCCAGGGCCAGGTGTCGCTCTGGGGCCGTGCGCTGGTTTACGCGGTCTTCAATCCTCAGATAAGCCGATGAGCCAGGAATCGCCGAAGAATTCCCTTCCCGAAAGCCGTGATATCCGATCTCCCTCGGGCTTGCAAAGTCATGGTGACTTGTTCCATGCGGCGTCGTAGATGTTGACTGCCACAACAAAATCTGCGTGAACAACCAGAAAGGATTAACCATCCTGCTTGGAACGGTGCTACCGAGCCCTCTGAAGCCGCTGTTGCATTGGCGCCGGTCTTGTAGGTGAGTAGATGTCGCTCCCGTCGCCAGCGTGCCGAAAGGATGATCCAGGGCCAGGTGTCGCTCTGGGGCCGTGCGCTGGTTTACGCGGTCTTCAATCCTCAGATAAGCCGATGAGCCAGGAATCGCCGAAAAATTCCCTTCCCGAAAGCCGTGATATCCGATCTCCCTCGGGCTTGCAAAGTCATGGTGACTTGTTCCATGCGGCGTCGTAGATGTTGACTGCCACAACAAAATCTGCGTGAACAACCAGAAAGGATTAACCATCCTGCTTGGAACGGTGCTACCGAGCCCTCTGAAGCCGCTGTTGCATTGGCGCCGGTCTTGTAGGTGAGTAGATGTCGCTCCCGTCGCCAGCGTGCCGAAAGGATGATCCAGGGCCAGGTGTCGCTCTGGGGCCGTGCGCTGGTTTACGCGGTCTTCAATCCTCAGATAAGCCGATGAGCCAGGAATCGCCGAAGAATTCCCTTCCCGAAAGCCGTGATATCCGATCTCCCTCGGGCTTGCAAAGTCATGGTGACTTGTTCCATGCGGCGTCGTAGATGTTGACTGCCACAACAAAATCTGCGTGAACAACCAGAAAGGATTAACCATCCTGCTTGGAACGGTGCTACCGAGCCCTCTGAAGCCGCTGTTGCATTGGCGCCGGTCTTGTAGGTGAGTAGATGTCGCTCCCGTCGCCAGCGTGCCGAAAGGATGATCCAGGGCCAGGTGTCGCTCTGGGGCCGTGCGCTGGTTTACGCGGTCTTCAATCCTCAGATAAGCCGATGAGCCAGGAATCGCCGAAGAATTCACCTTCCCGAAAGCCGTGATATCCGATCTCCCTCGGGCTTGCAAAGTCATGGTGACTTGTTCCATGCGGCGTCGTAGATGTTGACTGCCACAACAAAATCTGCGTGAACAACCAGAAAGGATTAACCATCCTGCTTGGAACGGTGCTACCGAGCCCTCTGAAGCCGCTGTTGCATTGGCGCCGGTCTTGTAGGTGAGTAGATGTCGCTCCCGTCGCCAGCGTGCCGAAAGGATGATCCAGGGCCAGGTGTCGCTCTGGGGCCGTGCGCTGGTTTACGCGGTCTTCAATCCTCAGATAAGCCGATGAGCCAGGAATCGCCGAAGAATTCCCTTCCCGAAAGCCGTGATATCCGATCTCCCTCGGGCTTGCAAAGTCATGGTGACTTGTTCCATGCGGCGTCGTAGATGTTGACTGCCACAACAAAATCTGCGTGAACAACCAGAAAGGATTAACCATCCTGCTTGGAACGGTGCTACCGAGCCCTCTGAAGCCGCTGTTGCATTGGCGCCGGTCTTGTAGGTGAGTAGATGTCGCTCCCGTCGCCAGCGTGCCGAAAGGATGATCCAGGGCCAGGTGTCGCTCTGGGGCCGTGCGCTGGTTTACGCGGTCTTCAATCCTCAGATAAGCCGATGAGCCAGGAATCGCCGAAGAATTCCCTTCCCGAAAGCCGTGATATCCGATCTCCCTCGGGCTTGCAAAGTCATGGTGACTTGTTCCATGCGGCGTCGTAGATGTTGACTGCCACAACAAAATCTGCGTGAACAACCAGAAAGGATTAACCATCCTGCTTGGAACGGTGCTACCGAGCCCTCTGAAGCCGCTGTTGCATTGGCGCCGGTCTTGTAGGTGAGTAGATGTCGCTCCCGTCGCCAGCGTGCCGAAAGGATGATCCAGGGCCAGGTGTCGCTCTGGGGCCGTGCGCTGGTTTACGCGGTCTTCAATCCTCAGATAAGCCGATGAGCCAGGAATCGCCGAAGAATTCCCTTCCCGAAAGCCGTGATATCCGATCTCCCTCGGGCTTGCAAAGTCATGGTGACTTGTTCCATGCGGCGTCGTAGATGTTGACTGCCACAACAAAATCTGCGTGAACAACCAGAAAGGATTAACCATCCTGCTTGGAACGGTGCTACCGAGCCCTCTGAAGCCGCTGTTGCATTGGCGCCGGTCTTGTAGGTGAGTAGATGTCGCTCCCGTCGCCAGCGTGCCGAAAGGATGATCCAGGGCCAGGTGTCGCTCTGGGGCCGTGCGCTGGTTTACGCGGTCTTCAATCCTCAGATAAGCCGATGAGCCAGGAATCGCCGAAGAATTCACTTCCCGAAAGCCGTGATATCCGATCTCCCTCGGGCTTGCAAAGTCATGGTGACTTGTTCCATGCGGCGTCGTAGATGTTGACTGCCACAACAAAATCTGCGTGAACAACCAGAAAGGATTAACCATCCTGCTTGGAACGGTGCTACCGAGCCCTCTGAAGCCGCTGTTGCATTGGCGCCGGTCTTGTAGGTGAGTAGATGTCGCTCCCGTCGCCAGCGTGCCGAAAGGATGATCCAGGGCCAGGTGTCGCTCTGGGGCCGTGCGCTGGTTTACGCGGTCTTCAATCCTCAGATAAGCCGATGAGCCAGGAATCGCCGAAGAATTCACTTCCCGAAAGCCGTGATATCCGATCTCCCTCGGGCTTGCAAAGTCATGGTGACTTGTTCCATGCGGCGTCGTAGATGTTGACTGCCACAACAAAATCTGCGTGAACAACCAGAAAGGATTAACCATCCTGCTTGGAACGGTGCTACCGAGCCCTCTGAAGCCGCTGTTGCATTGGCGCCGGTCTTGTAGGTGAGTAGATGTCGCTCCCGTCGCCAGCGTGCCGAAAGGATGATCCAGGGCCAGGTGTCGCTCTGGGGCCGTGCGCTGGTTTACGCGGTCTTCAATCCTCAGATAAGCCGATGAGCCAGGAATCGCCGAAGAATTCACTTCCCGAAAGCCGTGATATCCGATCTCCCTCGGGCTTGCAAAGTCATGGTGACTTGTTCCATGCGGCGTCGTAGATGTTGACTGCCACAACAAAATCTGCGTGAACAACCAGAAAGGATTAACCATCCTGCTTGGAACGGTGCTACCGAGCCCTCTGAAGCCGCTGTTGCATTGGCGCCGGTCTTGTAGGTGAGTAGATGTCGCTCCCGTCGCCAGCGTGCCGAAAGGATGATCCAGGGCCAGGTGTCGCTCTGGGGCCGTGCGCTGGTTTACGCGGTCTTCAATCCTCAGATAAGCCGATGAGCCAGGAATCGCCGAAGAATTCACTTCCCGAAAGCCGTGATATCCGATCTCCCTCGGGCTTGCAAAGTCATGGTGACTTGTTCCATGCGGCGTCGTAGATGTTGACTGCCACAACAAAATCTACGTGAACAACCAGAAGGATTAACCATCCTGCTTCGAACGGTGCTACCGACCTCTCAAATGATTGAATGTTAAATTACTAAACTGTAAAAATAAAAACCGAAGAAAAAGTAGTGCTTCATTCACTTTCTACTTTTGAGACTCCACAACTTGCAACTTTACCGGTGTCCGTTGCGTGGCTATCTTCACTCTGTTCAAATCGTCCATGCTGGGTATGATGGCGTCGTGCGACAGCGTGCAATAAACTAAGACTCGTCGGCCCGAAATTGCAGCAAGTCTAGTAACGCAGCATTCGCGAATTTGTAAACGTTTTTTTTTTCTTGAGAAACATTTCGTTCATAGTACAGGTCCACCTAGTAAACTTATTTTTTATGAACCTAAGTGCGTTTTTGACACATCCTCTGCCACTTAGATTGTAAGCATGATTAGTTGGTATACAAGCAGAATCAACAGATTGTTTCACCAACGAACTATAACACAATATAAAATAAAACTGTGGTTGCAAATTCATACCCGAGTCTATAAGAAGGTGTCTTCGTGACCTTTTGAATATCCTAGAACAAATGTTGAGGCGGGTTATGTACGAATTGAACACTCCTTATCTAGCCGTTGTCAGCTTTCCACACCAATTGTAATTGACGTATGCGCGACGACATGAGAACCTTAGCGCCTCCTCTCGGCAACTGCTTGAACCTCCCGAAGATAGTTAGGTATTTTTCACCACCGAAATATGTTAATTGAAGTACCATCAGCCTTTTATGACTTTCTGATTGTCTACCAAGATGTACTGATTGTCTCCCCAGAGGCGACATCAAAACCTTTCTACGGTCCGTCAGTCCCAACAAAAAACGGTTCGACGGTCTGTGAGCTACAAACGAAAGACTTTATTTGGTCCATGAGCCACCATCCAAATATGTTGCATAGTCCAACAGATGCCATTAATGAAATCTGATGGGCAATCAAGAGGGTTTGTTGGATCATCAAGGTCAGTTGAACCATCAAAAATTTGTGATGGTCCATCAAGAAGGCAAAACGGGCGGTCAAGAAGGTCTGATAGGTTATCAAGAATGAATGATGTTCTTTTCGATCAGGTAACATACTTTTGAAAAATTCAGACAACAGCTGAGTCTCTGCAGAACCAATACACGCACTTCTCCACTCAATATTACAGCGTTAGACATTACCATGGTTAACCTTAAACAACATGCTAAGGTAGCTAACAACATGTCTACCTAAATCGCCGCTTGAAATTGAAAATAAATTCAACTCGGTATATCTCACCTGTCTGAACAGGGCAACTATTAAAGAAGAAATATAAATATATTATATTTTGCGTATTTTTGCGGTTCCTGGCGGGAGATTTGAATGTTCTACCGTTCTAGGGTTCTACGGTTTGTTTTAGAGAGGTCTTTATGTGTTTATAGCACCTTTATTAGGGTGCCGGCCAATTTGAATGTAGTTTGTCCGTTTCGCAATTCAGATGAGTTGCTTGATATCCTATTTCCCATCATCCGTGTGTGAGAGGCATTCTCAGGCTGCATTTATTATTTTTAAGGTCAAATTGGAATGTATGTCTACGTGCTGTAACGACTCTTGAAAACGTTTTAAGGTCAACCATGGTTACGTTCTCGAAGAGTCGTTTATTTAAAGAAATATACACTCAGAAATATGTTTGTATCGGTGGCGCAGTGCCTCTGCCGTTGTCTCAATTTTGTTTAAATGTGCTCGACAGGCAAGTGAAATATATTGTAGAATCTGGGGGAAGGAGGGATTGATTGTTTGCAAATTTCTTCAAGCCATATGTATCTCCGCGCCAAGTGAATGCGACACAAGTAAGGTTCGAGATTATAGTATCGAAGTAGCAGGAGAGTCTATGTTCATGGCTGGTTCTACGGTCATGAAGAAGTTGCAATCTCTGGATATACAGTTGGTAAACGCTGAGGAATTGTGATGGTTGTATTTAAAAAAAAATCTACCTAAAGGGGGCCTTATTTAGACAATATACCCATCCAAAAATAGTACAAGTTGGTGTCGGACAGTGCCTTACTGACAGTGCTGTAAAAAGACTTGTGTATTCATTGTGTCGGCAGAGGGTTCATAAGGCAGTGGGGCGGTGTATGCTAGCTGGGTAAAGTTTGGAATTCTTGGGATTGACTTTGCGTATCGTTAACAAAAAGCGATTATGTTCATATACAAGAAAAATAAAAGCCGTTTAACAACTCCATGTAGCACAGAATAAGAGCGCAGCTTTTGAGGAGGAGGAGGCAAGGGTACTGAGCGGAGGGTATACCCCTCCTTCCTCCTCCTCACCTCCCAACCTCTGTGCTATACCTGCCGCCAAGCGGCGTCGCCGTCGCCTCGCGAGGGTGACGAGACCTCACGAGGGTCACGTAACTTTGCAAAGGTAACGTGACGTCCCCTGGGTCACGTGACCTCACGGGGTCACGTGAACCCCGTCGCGTCACGCGACCCCTGTGAGGTCACGTGAGGATGACGATGATGTCATCGTCATCATCATCGTGATGGTCATCAGTGAAATCACATGCTACGTCATCGGTGATGTCACGTGAAGTCATCATGTCGACGTCATCGCCAACGTCGGCGTCATCGTCACCGACAGCGTTAACATCATCGTCATCGTTATCGTCACAGATAATGTCATCGTCATCATCACTGATGACGTCATCAGTGACGTCACCAGTGACGTCACGCGTCCCATAATGCACCGCCCGGTTACGCTGACGGCGACGGCGACGCCGCTCAGGCTGGAAACGGGCGCCTAAGAGCTGCGCTTTAAAATATGACCCGCTATGATCTCCCACGTCAATGTGGCAACAGGCTAATCTACTCAGGTTAAATGAACGGACGCGAATAGATAAACTAAATATTTCAATTGTTAATGATTCGTGGCAAAGTAAACATAAACACTGTAAACTACTTACGGTTTTGAGGCAGAATAAACGCAATAATTTTTTTTGTTTTCAGATCAATTGCTTAATAAAACCTGTGGCCGGCTAACTTGGCAAATTCAATTTTTAGAGCGCAGCTCTTAGGCGTACGTTTCCTGCTTGAGCGGTGTCGGCGTCGACGTCGGCTTTGGCGTAACGGCGCGGTGCATATGTGGAAATGTCCCATAATGCCTGGAGCGGGGCCCTCGTGACGTACTCCGTGACGTCAGGTGTGACGTCACGAGGGTCCCCGCGCGGTGCATAATGGGACGTTTCCCATGATGCAACACGCGGGGAGGAGGAGGAGAGGAGGAGGGGGAGGAAGGAGGGCAGGGAGGAGGAGGAGAACGAGGATTAAGAAAAGGGCGATGGAGGAGAAGGGGAGGAAGAGGAGAAGGAAATAGGGGAGGGGAGGAATGATGTGGAAGAGAGAAGGAGAGGAGGAGGGGAGGGGAGGATAAGGACGAGGAGAGGAGGGGGAGGGAGGGAAGGGGCGGGAGGAGGACGGGGAGTAGCAGGGAGGATGAGGAGGTGGGGAAGAGGGAGGTGGAGTATATCCTTCCTCAGTATCCTTCCCGCTTCTCTCTCAAGAGCTGCGCTCTAATTCGGTGTCACAGGGTGTTGTAAATGTCTTTCATTTTTTTACAATTCCGTTGATATATCAACTGCTTACTTAGAAGAATAGAACGCTTTGAAATTTGTTATTTTGTCATTTCCTCATTTATCGGATGTTTACTTGATACAATATATCCGACGTTTTTGCCTTCATTGTTGTTCTTACGTGTTGAGTTGTCGTTTTATTGGTGTGCCTTCTGTAACATGGCCTTGTGTGGGACAGGTAGAATTATTAAATATATAAAAATGTAACAAATCCCAAAGAGCTTTCAAGCTAGAGTCCCACTAGAGCGACAAATATTAAAAGAGAAAACCAGCAAGCCTCATACACCTGCTGCCGCACGCGGTGAGTACCCTTTTCCAATATTTCACTCCTCTGATTGCTCCTGAAATAATCAAGAGTGAGTGAAAACCTGCCAAAATATATTCGCGCGGATGCTGCACTTTCTTGAGGTTGTCGAGTGCCGGTTGTTCCGAGTTGCCTCTCTACTGGAACTTTGGCCATGAGGGGACACTCGCGAAAAGAAAAGTCTTTTTTTAATGCTCTTCATTCACAAATTTTCGCTTATTTTTTAATCCTTGATACAAATAAAATCCCGTTTTAAAGGAATTTCTGCTTAGGCAGATGTTTACCTTCCGAGCTTGAGTGAGATCAGGGCTTAGTGAAAAAGCATGCAAATCCTAGAACGCGGTTGCGCAAAGAAAGCTGTGCGATAAAAATATATTTCATTGTGGGCTCCGCTATGTGAGCCAGACTGGTCGGTGTTTAAATGACCGCCTTTTAGAACACAAAAGAAGTTCTGAAAAATGTACATTTATCTTGAGAACTAGCCGAACATATTGGTGAATGTAATGCGTTTTCGACAATAAGGAAAGGGACAATGAAACTAAAGCAAAGAAAGCGATTCTTTCGAAATAATTTCAATGTAACCCTGGGTTTAGGTGACCACAGAAATTGTGTGAGCCAAACATTCATAGTTTTGAACGAATGCGTGAAAAAGTTACTTTTGTTGTTAGCTTTTGCGATTGGTGTTGTCGAGGAGTGAGTTGTATAGGCGGAGAAGGGGAGGGTGGGAGGTCAGTTGACGGTTTTCCGCTCGGTACACAAAGACTTAGCGGGGAATACCATGTCGGGTAGCTTGGCGGCGGGTGTCTGCCGGTGGTGTGGTGCATCGATGGAAATTAGTTACGTCTGGATTCGTTCCATCGACTTTGCAGCGGCATTACCTTTAGAATGTCGTTATTAATGTTTGTGTGAACGGCTATAAATTATGTTCACTTGCGAATAAAATCGGCTACGTTTTGTATTTTGTATCGTATTGCCCGTTGTTTTATTTATTTCTATCTAAGGGATGACATTTTGATGCTTCCTAGACCAAACGCCTACATACTTTAGATCCCGACATTATTATCTGTTTTAGCAGGTTCATGGGGAGACACAGGTTCCTCCAAAAAATCTAACCGTGTAGGACTGTAGAAGACAACAGAGGAGTGGTCGTTTCAAGGAATGACTCAGTAAAGCGGGACGAACTGCTTGTATCGAAATGACTGAAACCCAACAACAAAAGTGCTAACCATCATAAGAATACAGTCGTATGTATTTAATATTGCCAAGAGGTCTCGTTTTGGTTGTCACCCTCTCACAAATAAAGCGAGGACAGTGAAGATACTTCCGCTATAGAAAATATATTGTTAAGTACAGACTGCCATAAAATTAGCAGGGTTGACCCAACGACTGCCAGAACTGCGAAAATCCTCCATGGCAAGCCCCTGTCGCCGTAAGCCGTTGAGAGCCAGGCTGAAATGAGCTGCTCCAAATCACTTCCCTGGGAGGGTTGATAGTAATGATTAGCCATGCAGACAGCACCAACAACTTATCATTAAGAAAAAAGATGAATGCGTGATGATGCCTTCGAACGAACAGCCAGCCGGCCATGCAACGAGATCTGTCAAGTTTAATTCAGATGCGCGACTTATCATTTATACCAACCTCCGCCATGCGCGAAGTCATAGCCGTCGGTTCCAGCCTCGCTCTCGGCGGTTTACCGCGGCAGCGGCGCAACTTGCAGGATATTTGCCGCTGCGGCTGGCGTTACGAGGAGCCGGCTCATATCCGTGCCGAACTGTACTTTAAAAGGGCAGGCCTAAGCAGATATCAGCTGCGAGATAAGTGCATCTTACAACACAAGCAGTCTTCTGTTTTGTTTGTTTTTTTCAGGTAATCTTGTTTAAATGTAGCTATGTGTCCGGGCAGACACTGAAACGATAACGGCGTGAAGCATCACAGCAGGGATGGACTGTCGTCCAACAGGAGGGACTACGGCAGATGACTATTAATGGGGATTCTGGCAGAAGTAATTTGTAGACTTTTACTCATATATGGCGATGATTATTTCAAAAGACTAACAACTTGCTTCAAATCGCCTATGCAGCTCGGGTGCTCGGAGTTCGTTCCCGTCTCTGGCTGTTCGCCGACGACTTCGGCGGGCTGTATTTTGTTTCCATGACACGAGCTTTTCAGGATGTGCACTCCATCCTCAGAAAAATCGAGGGCACTGTTTGTTTGAGGCTGGTTAACTCTAACTCCGGCTAGGAATATAACCGCGCTTCCCAACCGCTGGGTAATTTTAGGTCACGTGACAAGCAGAGCATAGACGCCGCGGTAGAATAGTACATAGCATGCAACAATGCGGCTGCTATGGCGACTCTGTAGGGCCATTGAATATTATTTTTACGAAAATGTGTCATTCTTGTGTTACGGAAACGAACATTTCAACACAGATTGTCAACAGTCGTCGATGCCATCTCGTGCTTTGTGCTAGTGTGGGCTGCGAGCAGCATAGTTCAGCGGCTGCGGGAAGGCGAGCGTGCTGTGGAAGCAGAGCTATGCTTGAATGGGCTGATTTCAAGTTCGAGTGAGATCACACACCACCCTATGAACTGAAGGACTCGTTTCAATGAATGCAGCAGTCAGCGGGACCTTTAATCATATTACTTTAGTGAATTCTGGCATGTTTCACAAACCAATTGTTACGATATCGAACCGCTTTCAAAATGTTGTGTCAGCGGATTTCACGTCGTAGTCAACGTCCAGCTTGTCTTCGCAACTAAAACATACCTGGAGAGGCAATCGCATGGTAGTGAAAGAAGTCACTCTCCGAAACACTGCCTCTAGCCGACGTTTGGTGAGCGGTACAGCTTGCCTTATATTGTATTTGTGGTGATCCCCTTGTCAGCTACGACGACCCTGTTACAGTGGGAGAGGATTCAACGAAGGCAAGAACTACTAAAACTTTTCAGAGAAGAAAATATCCATTACCACAATAAGAGATGCCACCTGTGCCGTTCGGAACCATTCTCCGTGCAAAAGAGATGTCATGCACGGCACCGAATTGAACTTTGGTAGTGTCGTCCGTGAACTTGTACAAATTGGAAATAAACTAAACTTCTATTCTGAAAAAAAGATTCTTTGTTTTCCTCTCGCGCTTGTCTTTCTTCAATTTTTGTTGTCGCAAAATTGGATGACTTGTTAGGAATATAAAAATAGATATCATAATTTTGCAGCCAAGAAAAAACAATATGCATCTAAATATTGGCCAGGTGACGTCGAGCCACACCATGAAAAGACGACGAAGGAATTGGACATTGGACGAACGAATACAACTTAATCGGGCAGTGGGGGAGTGAAATTATCAAGTTAGGAAGACGTCAATTCCTACAGTCACGACCGAAACAAAAGACGGGCATGGGGTCACAATTTCAAAAACATGGGCTCTTTCGGCACTCCACAGGAGCTGCACCGGTGCTGAAGGAATCTTTAAAAAATACCCGACACCTGTGCAGTTTGTATGAGAAGTGTGACCAAAGTACAGGTAAGTCCATTGCATTCTTAAGTTGAAAAATATTGCATTGCTTTGATTACAATATAAAAACACTAAAACCTAGAACCGTGAATGTGGACATACGTATATTCATGGAAGTTTGCTTTCTGCTTGGAGTCGATATATGGTCACGAATGACACTCGATGAGGCGATGATAACTGAAGAAACTAAACGTTTAATGGGGCGAACTTACGCTCAAAACAACAATGACAACAGAAGGTTACACTAGAGCGTCACGGGCGTTGATGGCGGCGTAACAACAGGATTGTACGCTGGGGCGTGACTGACTCAGCCGAATGCAGCTCCCGGAGTTCCTGTGGTGACCAAACCGCGGCGCCGCTACGTAGGCTTCTCTGTCGTACGCTCATCCATACAAGATGACTACTGTTCTCTCCATTCTACACGCCCCAGTACTTCTATGCGGGTATTTACCGCCAGAATTTCGACCGCTCGAGTTGAATGTGTGCTATTGGTAACCATACTAGTAGTGACCTATTCTTTGTATACACCTCGTACCTAGCCATGCTGCCCCCATATTCGATATGCGGGTCAAAAAAATAAGCAAATATTACAACATATGACACGTAAAAATATAGAGGAGGCAAAAAAAAAAAGAATTATGATTAAAAGGTAGACACTTTTTACCGTCGTGGCAAGAGCAAAACTACATTTCCCATACCGAAAGTTCCGCATTTCGAAATGGCCACGCCCTCACAGAAAACCGTGCATGAAAAAAAAAAAAAAACACGTGAAAACGAGTTCGGCCTTTCAAGTTTGTTAGTTTTTTTTCCGTAGCTCTTTAACGGTCGCCCCACTCGCTTAAGTGGTGCGCGCGGCGCGTTTCACGCGGTAAAGTCTTGAGCGCGTGTTAGCGGTAAAGTTTGTTTTTTCGTTTGAACACAGAGTTTGTCGTTTTGGCACTGCCTCACTATTAGGGAAGGTACTGCGCTGTGAGATGGTGCAATAACAGCACGAAAAACTCGGAATACAGACAGTTCCGGTTTCCGACAGACGACACGTAAGCATTTAAGCTTTTGTATTTTCGGATTCGGAAATGGAAGCATAGAGATATATATACTTGCAATCTTCCCAATATAGCAGTCATATGGATCACGTACGCGAATCGGCCGGAGTTCAAACCTTTGTCCATGAGCAAGCTGCACGAGCGCCGGCTGTGCAACACGCACTTCAAGGATACAGCATTTACAAGCAACAGGATGATACGATTGCGGCAGAATGCATGTCCTTCGGTTCATGTAACTGACCCAAGATTGAAAGAGCTTGTTCCTCCAGCTGAGCTTGTCTCAGTACAACATTCAGTTAGTTTCCATATTTGGTTTGTAGAAGCTGATCTTGTCATGGTTATATTATTCCGAATTCTTCATGGGGAGCTGCGACTCACCTGCTAGCCCTAGTTCCGGTAAATAATGATTCATATTAGTTTCTGAACTATAATTACCAAGCTAGGAACGGCCTCTCTTTTTAAACTAATCTGCTGAAATCTATTGGCATCAATTTAGTAAAACTTTATTGGCATTTTTCAGCTCGCCCTTCCTCACCACCGCCAACTGCCGCCTCTTTGTAGGAGGAGGCGCAGGTGGAGCCCTCACCTTGGTGCAGGAACTGAGCTTGTACTTGACGGGTTTTTCTAGACATGAAAGCAATATGGAACACGCAGCGTCCGTTTACTGGCTGCACTAGCCAACTCTTGATATTTGTAGCGCCATATTCCGTTTAGTGAAATCACAAAATGCATTCATCCCATTTTTTCGGCTCGCCCGTCCTCACCGCCGCCAACTGCCGCCTCCTTGCTGGAGGAGGCGCAGGTGGAGCCTCATCTTGGTGAGGAACTGAGCCTGAACTTGACGAGTGTTTCTAGACATGAAAGCAATATGGAACACGCAGCGTCCGTTTACTGGCTGCACTAGCCAACTCTTGATATTGGTAGCGCCATATTCCGTTTAGTGAACTCACAAGATGCATTCATCCCATTTTTTTACCTCGCCCGTTCTCACCGCCGACAACTGCCGCTTCTTTGCAGGAGGCCTCCTGCAAAGAGGCGGCAGTTGGAGCCCCATCTTGGTGAGGAACTGAGCTTGTACTTGACAATTTCTTCGAGAAGTAAAGCAATTTGGAACGCGCAGCGTCCGTTAACTGGTTCCATTAGACAAATCTTGAAATTGGTGGCATTATGTTTAGCTTCAGTTGAAGCTATCGTGAGTTTAATCTCTGAGTAATTTCTTCTCTCGAAGAGATTTCACACTAGAGACACCGATGGGAGCTGCACCATCATTGAGGTCCACGGCTGGCACGACGGCAACCAAAAGAGACAATGTGGCAGGCCGAGGAAAGAGTTATCAGCCCGCACGAAACGGACATTAGATGACGTAAGAAAATCCAAAAACCGATTCCGCAGGAACCTTTTGGAAGGCATCACAAAGCTCCGATGTTTCGAATTTGACGCGACCTCAAGTAATCCAGGGTGCATCAAAACTTTATCCAAAGGGACACTGGACCTTTTTGTAGGTGCAGCTGTACTTGCAGCCAATGAACAAGTTCGGAAGAAGATGGCCTGCGACGAATTTAAACAGTTTGCCCTGGGCCTTTACTTTCAGTGCCCCAGGGCTTACAAGTACTTCGCCAGGTACCTGAGCTTGCCATCGATTCGATCTCTCAAAAACTGGCTGTCCCACATTGCCATACACCCTGGGGTTGCGCCCAAGCTGGTCAAGACTGTTTTCGAGAAAATTCACGATTGGCCTTTTAACGGATTGCGCATGTATTCTGATGTTTGACAATAACCGTTCTAAAAGAAAACCTTTTCTATGACACTTAGTCGGATATGGTGCATGGTCTTCTGCAGACAGCGGTAAGTGAAAAACACGTGATGCGGCAAAGTCAGGCTTAAGTTATGACGCTGGCGGATATCTCTAAATTATCGGTGCAACCATTGGCTTTCATTCTTTCAAAATTATAAGCTATCCCCAGAATGTTTTCAGGATGTGTTGACAGTAGTTATTCGAAGCCTGAGTTACGGCGAGGTTTTTCTTTAATGCTGTCGTTTGCGACCAGCGGGGCCAGCAACTGCACTCTTGCATGCCAGCTGGGTGTTCCTCCAGGTCATCTCTTCTTCCTTGCCGATGACATCGCAGGTCTACTTTCTTTGGACACCCTCATCTGCTCAAGTGTACACGTAACAACCTGCGCAAGTATGACCTCCAAATTGGCAGCAAATTGATCAGACGGAAATACATTGTGGACTTCTGCAAAAACGAGCACCCTCTTCGATTACGATTGGCAAAAACAAATGACCGACAAGCACATTTATCAGACTCCATTCGGAAATATGAAAGTATAATTTGCTCCGCAGATTGTTAGTCACACGCTTTCGTTTTCCTTGCAACCCTCCTTTCTCTGAATGAACTGTCCCCTGAGGCTCAGGCCACATGCAATTTCCTTGAGCACATGAACCAAATTTTTTTTTCACTGAATAGCTCATCTTTGGAATGCGGTGAACAAAAAGTGGGATTCGCTCTAAGTTCTTAATCGGGACACAATAATTTCCTAAAGGAGAAACAGCTCATGTATTTCGAAGTAGCAATTCCTGTCACCACGACGGCCCCACACAGTAAGGGGGTGGCAAATTACCATCAATGCCGTCTTCTTACTGTGGGAAGACCTCAGCCGGAACTTTGACTTTGATCACTTACTAACGAGGCGGCTCAACCAGGACCCGCTGGAAAACTTGTTCCGGATGGGGCGACAGCAGCATGGGTGTAACCAGACAGCCAATTCCTACCAGTTTGTGGCAGGCCTGGAAAAACATTTTTCTTTGAAAGATTTTTCAGCTTTCCAAGAGAAAACTGTGGCAGGCGCTGCCACATTGCTGGTGGAATTTGAGGCACCCACAGGTGCAGAACTGCAGCCAGCCACCAGACCGAACCACTGCCAGCAATTGGAGACTCCGCGAGTTTGAACTACCCGATGAGTCTTATGGACTACATTATCTAAGACAATGTTGAGTATCACTTCGCCGGGTTCCTGGTGGAGTCGTTTCTTATAAAGCGTTTGTATCATCTTTGCCCGGACTTGTTGAGTGCTGCAAGTGGGGCGCTCACCTCTGAGGTGCAGTTTCATGATCTCCTCTAAGTTAGCGCTCCTGGGTCGATTTTTGGCTCTTTCAGTCCCCCGTCAGATGCATTCTTTCAGTGTTTCAAAATCCTCGAACGAACCTTTCTTCAGAAGATGAACGAGCACATTCACTCTGACGAAGGTTACTGAATGCATGGTACATTCCCTGGTTCCTCATTCCCAAGAACAATTTTTCACCAAGGAATCTGCGAAGAAGTTCCTCAACCTTTACCTTAATGTGCGCCTAGGTTGGCATGTTCGCGCTGTTGAACAGGAAACTCCTCAGAAAGCGTGCTCTCAAAACACCAGCGCAATGAAAGAGAAAACAATTGGCACTTTAACCGCGTCAATAATACAGTTTATTATACTTTCTGCACACTCCACTGCAAATATGGAATGTGTTTGCGTGAAATACATGTTAAAGACTTGAGGTTTGAAGTCGTAATGTGTTGACAATCTTCCCTCCTAGATCAAAAGCAGTCATCTCATTTCACGGTAGATTTACATCACGCTGTCAAACATTTATATGAACAATTCAACTTTGATTTCCGATAGAACTAAGGAAGGTTTTGTCATTGCTGAATCAATCAAGCCATAATAGTCCTCGTTAAATTTTATTGTTGAGGCGGAGCCAACTGACAGGCATTAATAAATTAAAAATATATGAGACACCGTATTCGGGACGTTCTCTGGAGTTATCTGACATGCGGTCTGGAGACTCGGCGTCGTGTTTCACTTCGTGAAATCATTCTGAATAGCTTTGTAAACCCTCGTGAATACGTTAGTTACGCTCAAGGCTCAATACTTTATATGTTCTTAGAATAGTGATCAAATACACTTTCGGTATAACTCTCTAGGTAGTAGCTGTTTTCATCAACTTCGGTAATTGCTCAGTCAGTATGTTGAAATGTTACCGCATTCCTGCTATTCAGAACACTCTGTATAGATATCTACGTGTTGCGAGTTCTATTTATCGACTTATGCTGTTGTTCATATCGCGTGCGCATGTTCGTATTGTCACTAGAAGTTTCCACATATTGATAGGTATATATATACATATCATGTCCTTCTACAAATAACTTTTTGCGTGTTCATTACTTTTGTGTTTTATTTTGCGGAACGTTTCTAATAAATAAATAAGCAGATCTGAGCAAAACTTGTGGAATAATAGTACTACAGTTTGTAGGTACTTACAGTTCCCATATTTGTATGTCTTCCGTTTTTCACCACTTTTTTGTTTAATGTTCGCTCACCTAGGGGTGTTGCGTACATTTATGCACATACATTATGTAAATAGTTTATTTTGAGAGTGTGGCTTAACCCAAAAGTATCAAATAAAAATGCATTTAAGTCCATCTCCTGAATTTCATTATTTGCCTCGGTGAGATAGTTCCAAATGTTTATGCTGTTCAAAGATTGCATGTGCAGACTACACTCGATCACCTGGTGCAGCGTAGTCTGTGGCGAGGCGTTTTAGGTTTTCGGTGCCGCGCGCTATGGCGCGCAATACCTAAAACCGAAAGTATCAACGTCGGCCGCACATGCAAAAAAAGGATCGGAGAGAAGATACTGAGAGTGAGAAGGAGGAGGGTATGCGAGGGTGTTGACTAAGGTGGCGCCATCTCATGAGAGTGTTGTGCGAATTTCGTCTAGCCCCAGACTCTTCTTTACCATTTTGCCGCAAAGCGATTGTCGCTAGTTTCGCTTTACCACGGTGGAAGGTACAGAGCTGCACCCCTGACTGACTCCAATCGCCTTGCGGAGTCCCTTATGTACCCTCGTGAGTTTCTGGATCATTCGACGTAGAACTTTCGGTGCATCGAACATTCGGAACTCGATCAGACGAGAATGTTCTCGAACTTACGAGAAGGCCAAGTCGAAAGAATAAATAAAGAGTCAGTACGCTGAGTGGAATCGAACCTAGCACCTTCCGCGCGACAGTCAAGCGCAATAACCACTCAGCTTTTCTTTTTTTTTATTGCCAGCTTGGCTTTTATTTGTTTAAAAACATTTTTCTATTTACAACCTAAAATGTCAGCACTTTTGACACACCTCTCACAATTGTTCGCACATTTTCGACGTGACGCTGTTTATCGCGTTGGTATGCGTATAGCCACACCTTTCCAAAGAGTGCAATACCTTCGGGACCTTATAGCTTTAAGAAGGTCTTGAACCTCTCCCAGTGTTCCGTCTCCTCAAACGAAGTTTCTTTTATGATGGATGACGTGTAGTGAAATCCCTCTAAGAAGTGGCGCCACGCAGACTTCCCTCGTTCTCGTACCAAGGTGTGATCAGTACGCGAGTTCCATATCGCATGCAAACCGATCAGGGTCAGGAGCTCGTAACATCTGCTCTGTTGCTTTTCCGGTGTGTCTAGAAACTTCATGCTGTACCAGGTTGGGTATAGATCGATCCGAAGCTCCGCACGTAGCTGAGCCCAAAATAGTTCTGCATTAGTACAATACATGAATGTATGTTGCAGTGTTTCGGGAACAGGGCAAATGACACAATTGACTCCCCAAGGCAGAAAAAACCTTTTTGTTCCTCCCAGGTCTTGACCGGTAAAACTTCGGTATGAAAGCGCACAAAGAAATCCTTTATCCCTGGCCGAACTGGGTATAGACCCAGACGCTTGAACACGTCCGACTTTTCGCAGCCAGGAAACATTTGGCGATACATTGGAGGCGGCATTACCAGGTCTAGAGTGTCCCAATAGAGACGTCTGCGTTTGACGCTGTTTAGGTATTCCCACGAAAAACGTTCTTCGAAAAAGCGAATCGCATCTCTAATTTCTCTATAGTATCGTAGGATCGAGGTCCTTCCTGGAGTGCCAACGGTCTCTTTAGTCCAAGGAGCCAGATATGGTCCACCGAGCTCCTTTAACGCCGCCGTCAACACCGGGCTGGTTGCTCGGTTTCGGAAGACAAGGAAACGTTGCACTTTCAACTTTATGTCTAGGTTTACAAGTCCCAGCCCTCCCTTCTGCTTGCTGATAAAGAGATTGTTTCTACGCATCCTTTCAAACCCAGAGCCCCACACAAACGTTGCACAAAACCGATGCACTTTTTGCACATCGAGTTGCCTACATGGAACAGCTTGCGCCGAATACCAGACAGTGGAAAAAAATACTGTGTTACTAATAACCGCTTTGTTCAGTAGCGGCACGTATCTGCCCTGCCATTCTGGGAGTTTGGCCCTCAGTGTGCTCAGGTGAATGCCATCCAGTCCGGTCCTTAGCTGCTCTGTGCCCAGCCCAACGCCAAGATAGTTGGAAATGGATGTGGACCACATGATGCCCAAGAATTGTTTTGGCTTGGATGCCCACGGCCCCAGCCAGGCTCCAACAGACTTTTGGGGTTAATTTCAGCTCCAGAAACGTCGCTAAACTGCCTTACAAGTTCTACGGCCCGCACTATATCTTTCTGATTTTGACCAATTAGGGTGACGTCATCCGCGTAAGCCAGCAACCGTACTGACGTTGCACCCAGGCTTGCGCCTTTTATGATGTGGTCATTCAAGATTGCCTTACACATCGGTTCTAGATAGATAGCAAAAAGTATGGGCGACATTGGGCATCCTTGGCGTACCGACGACTTCACGGGAATGGAGCGTGACTTGCGTCCATTGATAAGGATCCGTGTGCTTATGTCCCTGTAACAGATTTTGATGAAATTGACCAGAAATTGTCCGGTTCCGCAGTGCTCTAATAATGAAAATAAGAAGGAGTGACACACTTTGTCAAACGCTTTTTTAAATCTATTTGTAGGACAGCCGTGGGACGTTGCATCGCTTCTGCCGTTTCCGCTATAATCCTCATTGTATGCAGATTAGTGAATATCGATCTATTTTTGAAACCATACGTTTGATGATTTCCAACAATGGTATGGAATGCAACTTCAAGGCGTTTTGATATAATTTTTGCTAGGATCTTATAATCCGTTGTCAGAAGGCTTATTGGTCGAAAGTCTTCGCTGCTTCTGATTGACCCATCGCTTTTCCGCTTTGGAATTAGTACCGTTGTTGCCTGTCGCATTGAAGGTGGAAGGAGGTTTCGATTATATATATCCGCATACACTTTCGTTAAAACTGGCACTAGTTCCGATGAAAACATTTTGTAGAAAGCTGCGCCAAGCCCATCGACCCCGGGTGACTTCCTTGGTGCCAGATCCTTAATTGCACATTGTACCTCCGCCTCGCTGATGGGCCCGTTAAGGCACTCCACCAGTTTCTCCGGTACCTTGGGCATAACTGCTAGCACTTCCTTCATTGCTTGTCTGTTCGGAGATTTTAGTTCACCTAACATTTTACTAAAAAAGGCGACTAACTCTAATTCTATTTCTTCGGGTTTCGAGAGTATGTTTTCTCCGCTCTGAAGTTCCTGGATGTTGTTGCGGCACGCGCGCTCACGTTCGCGCGTTTTAAATATCTTTGTGGGGTCTTCTGACCGTTCGAGCGTGCGTAACCTTGACCTCACCATTGCCCCTCGATATTCTTCCTCTAGTTGTTTCAGCAGTTGGGCCTTGCATTCTTGAATGTCAGCCGTAAACAAGCCAGGCGTTAAATTCTCTTCTCGTATTAAAGTTTGCAATGTCTTCATCAGGTTTCTTTTAGCGGATTTCCTTTCCATAGATTTTTTCTGGCAGAAGGCGATTGCGCACTTCTTTATTTCTTCTTTCAGCAGCTCCCAGTGCTCAGCGTTCACTTCATGACTTTTCGCTTTCTCTGTGATAAGCCTTTTTAACTCTTGTTGAAGCTCCTCCTCCTCAAGCGCGCTTTCGTTTAGTTTCCACGTTTTCCAGGATGAATCGCGGTTTTGCTTTTTCTTTGCCTTCCCTATCTGCGCCGTAACAAGAGCGTGATCTGAAAAAGCTACTGGTAAAACGTTATAGGCTATCGTATTTGCCGCCAAGCAACTCGAAGCATATATGCGATCTAGTCGCGAGTGACATTCCCCTTGCCAATGAGTGTATCCGGGAGATGGTGCTTGTACAAATTCAGTTACGTCTTGCAAATCAAAATCTCTAAGTAGCTTCTTAAGTTCTGCTATGCTGGAGTCCTGTCGAAGTCCCTTTGACGAATCTTTGGCCCGAGTCACGCAGTTGAAATCACCCCCAGTAGTGTGTGTGCCGGGGTGTTTATATATTGTCGGAGCTGATTAAAAAACCCTTTTCTTTCTGTCGGTTGGTTTGGCGCATGCGCTGCGATTATCCGAATAGCTTCATTATTGTATAGCACATCTACAGCGCAAATTCTTCCACTTCGGTCCGTCTCCCATTCAGGGAATACTGTAATGCCGCTTTTCTTTTTAATTAGTACGGCTGTCCCCGCACTATGTGAAATGGCGTTGACATACCGGAGTTCAAAGTGGTTTTCGAAAAATTGGACGGCCTGATTAACATGCTGAGCGGTTAATTTAGTTTCTTGCAGCAGTGCGACGTGAACTCTTTCTGCTAAGAGGGTGTTCAATAACCACTGTTGTCTCTTTCTTGCAATTAAGCTAACGCAATTAAAAGTAACTATTTTTAAATAGAACACCGTGGGTTAATGCAAGTACTCTTTTCGCCGCACTCATAGCAAGGGGGTCATGCATCGAACGAGAAGAAATGCGCCAGAAAGCATCACAGTGCATGCAAGAACCTACGAAAAGTCCTTTTGCCGACGAGCTTCAGGCGGGATCCGGGTCTTTGGGTCGTATCGAAAATTCCGCTGGCTGACTGGTTTCCATTTAAGGCGCTGGTCCGGTAGCACTGGTCCGTCTTCGTCCGTGCTGGCCCAGTCTTCACAGCTCATGAACTCCGGAACAGCCGTGCCAGTGTCTTTCGGTGCAGCTTGCATCGGCTTGACTTCTGTGCTCTGGCCCTGGCTGGTGGGGCGGTCCTCCTGGCGGTTTGAAGCAGTCTTCGAAGATGCGTTGACTTCTGCACTGCTGTTCGTGGTGTCTTCCTTTGCAGGAGCGGTAGACACCGGGGAGGCCGAGGGAGTGGCAGGCGGAGAGGGGGTGGTGTCCTTTGCAGCTTCCGCTCCCAAGGGGCACAACACGTCAGTGTTGCTACTGGCCGGCAAGCTTCCACCTGCCGCGACTTCAGCTTCTTCCTCATCCATAATGTCTTCGAATTCATCCTTTCCGGTCGCACCTTCTGTGACTGTGGCGTAGCTCTTGACGCAGTCTTCCTTTTCGTGACCAAAGCGCCGACACAGTTCGCAGCGGGGGACTTTGCACTCACGTCGAACGTGTCCTGTCCTTCGGCAACGCAAGCACATTGGTGCGCGCCCCGGGGCGATGACTAGAACTGAGCCGTGCGGCATGCGCAGTTGGTGCGGCAGCCTTTCTAAGGTCACGCTGTCCTTGAGCTTCAGACGCACCGCTCTAGTAGTAGACTCCACGCCTTGGAAGCCATCTTCATGCCAGCTTTCACGAACAACACCTTGAACGGTTCCGTAAGGCTCAAGAGCCCTCCGGATTCCGTCATCAGGGACGTCACACGGCACCCAGTGCAGTTTTAAGCGTACCTCAGCCTTGTTGGGGTCCAGCACGAGGCACCTCTTGCCCTTGACTACCAGTTCTTTTGCGTCCTGGATCTTCTGCTTGGATGCCAGTGAACGGAAGGTAGCAATCCAAACATGGTTCATCTGGTAGGAACCAAATGCCTTGAGGTCTTGCAAGACCCCGACGCTCTGAAGCCCTGGTTTGAAATCGCCAATCTTGTACGGCCTTCCCGAGACATCGCAGTGCAGAAAAATGCTGTTGTGCATGATGATACCTGTTGGCAGGGGCGGCAGTACAATCCGATAATCCTGAGGAACATCAGATGTCTCAAAACCGCGGCCCGATAAGGCCGTTATCTCAGCTCCCGCGGAGCCAGCCATTCGTGCGTCCGTACTCGACGAGTGCCGGAAACAGAATCCGCGTAACCACTCAGCCACGCACGCACTTGCTCGCTGACGCGCGTGGCATTACTCTCCTCTTTAAAGTCGCATCGTCTCGATGCGACGTGCAAAGCAACCAAACAGAAGAGGACAACCAAAAGAATGGGAAACTACGTGAGGCTGGCAAAACACAATCCTATCAAGCGTATGTACGAGACACAGTTCACAGTCTTATCGCGCGTAGTACGGCTTGAGGCGCACGACGTGGACGACTTCGGGTCGTGGAGGGCGGCGTGATGAAGTCCGTGTTCCGTCGGGCATCACCTCGTAGTTCAGATCGCCGAGTCGGCGAAACACTTTGTAGGGTCCGAAGTAGCGCTTCAGGAGTTTCTCGCTTAGACCGCGTCGTCGTATTGGGGTCCAAACCCACACACGGTCTCCGGGCTTGAAGCGACGTCGATCCGGCGAAGGTTGTACCGGGTAGCGTCGACACGTTGTTGATCTTGAATTCGGAGTCGGGCGAGCTGGTGGACTTCTTCGGCTCGTTGAGCAACCACCTGGGCGTCGGGTATCCCATCGTCAGCTGGCTCGTGGGGTAGCATTGCGTCGAGCATGGTCGACACTTTCCTGCCATGCACCAGCTGAAACGGTGTTACTCCTGTGGTCTCTTGCACCGCCGTGTTGTAAGCAAATGTGACGTAGGGTAACACATCGTCCCAAGTCTTATGCATCTACGTCGACATACATTGATACCATGTCGGCGATGGTTTTGTTCAGCCGTTCTGTTAGCCCATTTGTCTGCGGATGGTACGCAGTGGTTTGACGGTGGCTGGTTCCACTGAGACGAAGGATCTCTTGTGTCAGCTGGGCCATGAACGATGATCCACGGTCGGTAATGAGGACTTAGGGAACGCCGTGCCGGAGGACAATGGACTCGATAAAAAACTTGGCGACTTCCACAGCCGTACCTGATGGAAGGGCTTTCGTCTCGGCGTACCGTGTGAGATAATCTGTGGCGACGATTATCCAGCGGTTTCCTGACGTTGACGGTGGAAAGGGCTCAAGTAAATTCATTCCGATCTGCTGGAACGTGCGCAGACGGCGGCGCAATCGGATGCAGATGTCCTGCTGGCTTCGTCGGCGGTTTCTTGCGTCGCTGACACTCGTGGCATGATCGAGTGTAGAGGTGAACGGCCTTCGGTAGCCTTGGCCAGTAGTACTTTTCTCGAATCCTGGCAAGCGTCCTGCTGTAGCCGAGGTGCCCAGCCGTTGGGTCGTCGTGACAGGCTTGGAAGATCTCCTCTCGAAGATCGGAAGGGATCACCAGCAGCCATGGCCGAGCTAGTTGTCACTGAAGTTCTCCTTGTAGAGCACACCTTGTCGGATAGAGAAGGTTGGCAGCTTTCGTAAGAAGACGCGGGGAACAGTACGCTCCTTGTCCCTCGAGGTGCTCGATGAGTGCGCGCAGACACAGGATCGTCTCGTTGACGTCGCTGCCATGTCGCTCGGCATGCAGGCCGCCCAAGGAAGCACTCATCGTCGTCGTCGTTCGCTGCAGGCAGAGACTGGCCTCGACAGGGGCTCTTGACAGGCAAGTCGGAGTCGCTGTGCTTGCGGTCGGACTTGTAGCACCATGGTCATGTTGAACTCCTGCAGTCATGGGATTCCATCGAGCGAGGCGTCCTGACGAGGTCATTCAGATTCGCAAGCCAGCAGAGCGAGTGGTGGTCCGTGACTACGCGAAACGGGACTTCCGTACAAGTACGGACGAAACTTGTGATTGCCCAGACGACCGCGAGGCCTTCTTTTCAGTCGTTAAGTAGTTCTTCTCCGCGTTGGACAGCGTCCGACTTGCGTATGCGATGACTCGCTCGGTGCCTCGTCCTGCATTTGGACCAGTACCGCGCCCAGTCCGGTGTTACTGGTGTCCGGTGTGGATTTCTGTTTCAGCATCCTGATCGAAGTGGCCCAGAACAGGAGGCGTCTGCGAGTCGTCGCTTCAGCTCGCCGAATGCACTGCTGCTGTTCCTCGGCCCACTCGAACCTTGACTTTACGGCGTCCTTCGTGAGGTTTGTAAGCGGTGCGGAAATCCTTGGCGAAGTCTCGAACGAAGCAGCCTGATAGTAGGCACATAATCCGAGGAACCTTCGCACGGCCGTCTTGTCAGACGGCGGCGTAAATGCAACTACGGCGCGAGTTCTTCTCGGGTTAGGAAGAACGTCTTTGTTGCTACACGACGCGACCGAGGAACTTTCAGTTCGTCATAGGTGAACCGACACTTTGACGGCTTCAGTGACGAGTCCGGCGGTCTGTGATGGCTTGGAGAACAGCTCAAAGTCGTCGCAGGTGCTCGTCGAAATCGCCGTGAAAACACTACGACGTCGTCGAGGTAGACAACGCAGCTCTGCCACTTCAGTCCTGCCAGCACGGTGTCCATGACACGCTGAAAGGTTGCTGGCGCTGTAGCACAGTCCGAAGGGCATAACCTTGAACTCGTACAGTCCGTCCGGCGTGACGAAGGCAGTTTTCTAGCGGTCGCGTTCGTCGACTGCGATCTGCCAGTAGCCACTCTTCAGGTCCATCGACGAAAGTCATCGCGACTGGCGCAGCCGGTCTAGCGTATCGTTGATGCGGGGGAGCGGATAGACGTCATTTCTTAGTCACTGCGTTCAGTCGACGATAGTCCACGAAGAACCTCAGGCGTTCCGTCCTTCTTCTTAACAAGGACGACTGGGGACGCCCACGGACTTCTTGAGGGCTTGATTGATGACGTCGTTGAGCATCTCCTGGTCTTGATCTTGAATCACCTGCCTTTCCTTTAAGAAGACTCTGAACGGTGACTGGTGGACAGGAGCTCGTCGTCGTCGGTAACAGTGCGGTGCTTTGCTATGGCTGTTTGGTGAACTTTCGACAACGTGGCAAAACAGTCACGGTACTCGGCGAGGAGATCAATTAGCTGCCGGCGCTTCAGGACCCGGAAGCTTGGGGTCGACGTCGAGCTGCGCAGGCGATGTGCTGTCTTGCTGAGGTGTCGAGGGTTCGTCAGTAATGGCGGAGACCACAGCTGGCGCCTTGAAGTTCCTCGACGTGGCCCACGGCTGGCACCTTTCGTGAGGTGCTGCGGTTGCATTCCGAAAGTTCGTCACGAGTACTAGTTGTACGTCCATCTTGAATATTCCGCTACTCCTCGAGCAACGCCGATTCCTCTTTCAAGAAGCAGTTGAACACTGCCTCCCGAGAAGAACTTCACCGTGCCTGGCTGCGTCGGTTATGACGGTTACGAAAACACTCGACCGCGGCGGCAAGTTCACAGTGACTTGGCGAGTAACTTGGATCGCGGTTGACGTCGTGTTGGTCTCCACCGGCGGTAGAAACAGGCTTTCGCAGCATCAACTGGTTTGCCCCAAGGTCGATGACAGCGCCATTCTCTCTAAGAAAGTCCATTCCGAGGATAACGTCCCTCGCAGCAGACTTGCAGAACGACGAACTTGACAGGGCACGTCTCACCGTGGATCTCGACGCGAGCAGTGCATCTCCCGACTGGCGTGATGAGGTGTCCTCCTGCAGTTCGTATCTGCGACCCGTCCCTCGGCGTCGTCACTTTCCGAAGTCGGCGAGAGAGCCTCCCACTCAAGGCTGAGTAGTCTGCTCCGGTGTCCACGAGTGCTGATGCGTCGACGCCAGTCGATGACGACGTTTAGATTGTTGGACACCGATGCAGGGGCGTCGTTGCAATGATGTGACCGTCGGGAGAGTGGGAGCGCTCCGTCGATCTTGGAGGCTCTTTACTTCGGTCGACGCCGGCAACGCCACCTCCAGGCGTTGCCGCACTTAGTTTTCCCGGCGACGCAGGGGAGACAGGCTCTCTCGGCGGGGTCGTGGCGCTGGAGACGCTGAACGTCGTGGCGATGGGGAGCGGCAGTCACGGCGGAGAGACGACACTGGTGAGGACGAGCGTCGGAGGCACTCCTCGATGTCGCGAGGGCGCTCGTCGTACCTGGTGCGCGGGTCGTTCTGGTGGAACCCGCGCAGCCCAAGTTGTCGGTAGGGGCATCGACGATAAATGTGGCCGGCTTACCCGCAGTGGTTGCACATGGGGCGTCGATCGGCCGTTCGCTCCAAACGTCGGTCTTTCTTGGTGCAGCTTGGTTCTGGGCGGACGTGCGCCCGATCTTCCTGGCGTCGGGAACTACTGCGGCGCTGGAGGTTCACGTCGGGGACCAGCCACGTACGGGACGCGGGGTTGTAGGTGCTCGTCGGACCACTGCGGCGTAACTAAGAGCGGGCTCCTCCGGTGCTGCTACGGTGACAGGACTCTCAGGCTGAAGGCTCGGTGAACCTCTTCTCGCAAGACTTCGGCGAGTGAGAGCGAAGACGGGCGATCTGCAGCAGGTAGGATCTTGCGGAGCTCATCCCGGACGATATCCCGGACGATGTCCCGAAGGCTGTCGACACCGCTGGTGTTCAGGTCCAGCTTGACGGTGGGAGCAGGAGGCGCGCCGGCGAGTCGGTGGTAGGGCTTGCTCCGGGCCGTCAGTGCGCACTCAATGTTGGTGGCTTCACTCACAAAAGCATCGACGGTCGTCGGGGGATTGCGGACCAGACCTCCGAAAATGTCTGCCTTGACGCCACGCATTAGCACTCGAAGTTACTTCTCCTCGGCGGCCTACGGATCGGCTCGGGCACTTAGACGCAGGACATCTCTCAGCAAAGCTGGTGACGCTTTCGTTGGAGCGCTGCACCCTTGTTTGAAGAAGGTCCGCTGCTCGCTGGCGACGGTGGCTGTTAATGAACGTCCGCTTCCAGTTCCGCGACGCAGGACTCCCATATAGTGAAGGAGGCTTTGTGGTTTTCAAACCAGTGCCTCGCAGTTCCTTCAAGCGAAAACTAGAGGTTGTGGAGGCACTGCTCAGCCGTCCATCCGTTGTGGCGGGCTACCCGTTCGCAGTGTCGCAGCCAGTCTTCAATGTCCCCGTGGACCTCCCAGTGGAAAGGCCTCGGAGTTTGGGGTGCGACTGGCAGGACAACGAAGAGCGGGGTGGTCATGGTCGAGATTTTCTTCTTCCTGTTCTCGGCAAGAGAGCCAATTCGGAGGACAGACCTCGGGTACGACGGCTTCTTCGGGCTTCGACGGCTTCTTCGGGCTTCGACGGCTTCTTCGGGCTTCGGCGTCTTCGGCGAAGGGACCTTCCGGGGCTGAGCACGTCGCTTGGTCGGGATATCTTCGGAGGGGTACGCTCAGTGGGCATAAATGCAATACCCCGCACCTCCACCAAAATATCAGGAATGACAATAGATGAGGCGATGTTAACTGAAGAATCTAGACGTTTAATGAGGGAACTTTTTGCCAAAACAACAAAGGAAATGTAAGGTAACAGTAAAGTGTCGCGGGTGTCGATGTGGGCGTAACACCAGGATTGTACGCTGATTGAACTCAGATCAGATTCGAGAATGCTTTCCGAACTTACCAGAAGGTCTTGTTGAAAAAAAATATAAAAGGTCAGTCCGCTGATTGGAATCGAACCTACACGTTCCGCGCGACAGTCAAGCGCGGTTACCAGTCGGCCACGCACGCGCTTGGTCGCCGAAGCGCGTGAGCACTATTATCTTCCAAGAATAGCAGTAAAAGCAATGTTACAGCACCAGAAGACCATATATTGCAGTTTCTGCACCAGTTCTGCACAGGCTGTAAAGATCTCGTAAAACATTGTAGTGGAATTTAAAAAAAAGAGGACCCAATAATAAAGCTAATTTCCAGACGGCACAATGATAGAGGCCAACCGAGGCCGATACACGAAAGTACGTGTAAGAAAGTAAAAATGGCATGTTTACATACTCCTAAGTTTCAGCAATCTATCTGGCATTTAATTGATGTATAAAATATGTCTTGCAGCTTTTGTATGCATTTTGTTTTCGCAATATTATTTCATTAAGAAACTTCGTTGAAAAGTAAGCCCCAACTCCTCTGTTTTTGCTCATGTGACTGGAGTAAGTAGTAGTCCAGACAAAGGTGCCATGGTTTTAATTCATGGAGTGCTTGCCCAAAACACCAATACCCAGCCGTACATCCCCGAGGCCGTCCTCGGAGTGATCACTGAGGACTCGCCCAAGCTGTGCGGCTTGGACGTCGCAATAGGTGACAGCGGACGAGAACGTGACTTGTTTTTAGACAATTGTATGACAAGTGAATCTTTTAAAGGAACCGGTGATAGTGAAGCAACAATGCCGCTCCAGCCGAGGCTTTGGAAGACAATGCCAAATGTTAGTAATAGTGGAATTGCTCAGATAGTGACATAATTTTGCAATATTGACATGTTGCGATTTGAATATCATTACTCGTGAGTACGTTTATTCAAAGACGAAATTTATTTTAACCAAACAACATTCAAACGCCGCTCGAAATATATCGCAAATCTGTCTTACAGAGTGATCAGCGAAATGAGACTGAGGCACAACGCTTCTCAAGTTATAGAATGTTTTCAACGAGTTTGAAGGTGTATCACATAAGCTATCAATATGGTAAATAAAAGAGTATGTGACGACAAATTATGTTGTAAAACTGCTAGCCATCGTAATTTAGAAATAAAATTAGACAAAATGATAGTGACGCGTTTTATGGTAGCCGTGCAAGGCTCCGAATATGTAGTCCCATAGACCCTACACGGTACACCGACCCCATAGCTAGTTTCACTAACTTTGGAAGCGTGGCTTAAATACTACCTTCATCTTGGTTGTAGGTTAACCACCCAATGATGTAACCTGTGCGAGTGAAATCAATGGCAGTTAAAATATGGGGTAACGTTTTAAGTCGTCATAATAAGATGTACAGCGCAACGCATTGGATTGACTGAACATGTGATCACTGATTTATTTTTCTATTTATGGCATACTGCACAACTGCGGCAGCGAAATAAAGTGTACACAAACGCTCCTGCAAATGCGTTTCAAAACAAATTTATCTCAAACCATGTGTTGGGAAATTGTGAAAGAACCAATAACATCATCTTTGACGGTGACAGCGCAGGGAAAACCACTCTCACACCATACACTCAGGAAGACAAGCACACGCGCTGAACTTACAACTCTTGTGTATTCGACTACTTCATTTTTCTCTTCAACGTCCGGGTTGACTTTTCCGAACGTGATAAGTAGAAGAAGTAGCACGACATACAAGGAAAATTCTAAATACACGGCAAAAGAACAGTAAAAGAGAAGAAAAAAATAAAGAAACGAAAAAAAAAGATATAAACTAAAAACTTTTACAAATCGTCCCTCTCCCTCATCGCTATCATTTAGATAGAAATTGAAGCTCCTTGGTCGACAGCGCTATAGAAGGACTACTTACACACTTGTCCTTCAGCTGTGCTATCCTTTCCGCTTCCATTATTTCTCTCGTCAATGCGTTTCGACTTCTACTGACCACAGAACAATTTTCAAAATGGGCTATACAGCCACAATCGCGACAATGGACTCCCAAGTGTCCAGCTACGACTCGGTGGGTGAGAGAAATAATGGAAGCGGAAATGATAGCACAGCTGAAGGACAAGTGTGTAAGTAGTCCTTCTATAGCGCTGTCGACCAAGGAGCTTCAATTTCTATCTAAATGATAGCGATGAGGGAGAGAGACGATTTGTAAAAGTTTTTAGTTTATATCTTCTTTTGTTTTCGTTTCTTTATTTTTTTCTTCTCTTTTACTGTTCTTTTGCCGTGTATTTAGAATTTTCCTTGTATGTCGTGCTACTTCTTCTACTTATCACGTTCGGAAAAGTCAACCCGGACGTTGAAGAGAAAAATGAAGTAGTCGAATACACAAGAGTTGTAAGTTCAGCGCGTGTGCTTGTCTTCCTGAGTGTATGGTGTGAGAGTGGTTTTCCCTGCGCTGTCACCGTCAAATATGGTTCACCAACTCGCCCAAGCATCCATCCTCTCAACATCATCTTGTTCAAATCACAAGCCGGCACGTCAATTTAGGAACCAGCTTAGCTTGCATAAGTTGTCTGCAGCCACCCCACGTATGAATGAATTTCGGGAAAGCATCGGCATCTTTATCAATGTTACGAACGTCGCGAAGGGTGTTTTCTTTGCCAATACTGAGAATAACAAAACCAGACAAGTACATGCATTTGTCACAATGGCGATTTCAAAGGAAGAAAAGCACAGCCTGGTCCCTTGGAGGAGCGGAACAAGTGCGGAAGTGACAATTGAGAGCCCGCCAGACGAAGCAGTGAAGCAGTACAGCGGGCTCTCTCTTATGTGCCATACTGCCGATGTTGGTGTGGGAAGCTGCTCAGCGGTTTCAGTGCAAAGACGCAGAGAAAGCATCAGATTAAGTAAGCGAATTTACTGCTGGAGAAGGAGGCCACACAAAAAGTTGTGCAAGCTGCAAGGGCAAAGATTAAAAAGGCAAGTAGAGGTGTTTTACAACCAGGGAAAAGATACTAGGTGACAAAATACTTCACTTGGATATCAAACAGAGCGTGTAGAGTTGCAAAGTCGAAATTATAAACAATTCGGTAAAACATTAGTGTTTACATTTTATTGTTTTATTTTTCATTTTGAACGTATTAATTTTAGATTAAAAAGAAACACAGCTACTACAAAATTAAATGGCAGTTACTTCAAATGTTTAATGATTTTAGGATTCTGTTGGGCAAACTAAAATATGTGCGCCATAATACAATATTTTATATTAAAGGGAAGATTGGGTGGTCCTGCATTCGAGAAAACACTTTAATTTTGTTCCTTTAGCCTTTAGTATAACAAATATCACAATTATGTTAAATGCGACGCGCCGCAGAGCCATATGAGCAATTTCAAAATAGGGCTGAGGCCCCGCCTCCTAGCCTGAGCAACCAAAATATCCGTCCATAACGTTGCGTACTGCGACTGTCTTTTGTGTTTTCTAGCTTTTAACTATATTTGCTCAGCAAATAGTTTGGGTATACTGGTTTACGGGTAAAAACACACTAGAACTAACTCCTAACTAATTTGTTTAAAGAACCTCCATAGCTTCCCTTAACGTTGTATCGCATGGGCGGGTAAGTTGTAAAAAGGTAATGTTTGTGACTTTGTATTATTGGGGAAACTTAGTAGCTATATCAGCTGATACTCATCACCACACCAAAGCAGAATGTACAATATCTTCATAAAATTATGCTCAACAGAATAACTGGATGACGATGGCGTCCCGAGCCTCATTTCTTTCGCCGCCGCCTGCAGCCACGGGCTCGACGGGAACCTCTTCGGGGAGGACAGTCAATAGCATGCTGTAGGCGTATGTCGGGGCCAGTTCGTAGAGTTCACAACAGACCACAGTGATGTCTAGCTACCCTGGTCGCATCTTTAACTCAACATGAAGGCAGTGGAACCTGCGCTTGAGCTGGCCTATTGTCATCCATTGTGTATGGATAGAGCAGGATGTATTATTGTTTAAAAGTGTTATGATGAAATCACCTGAGGCGGGTGTATGATATATATTTATGATCTAGGACATTTAAAATATTATATTGTGGCAAATATTTGTAAATTGTTTTTGCAATGTTTGTGCAAAGTATTTAAATCCAGATTTTGATAAAATGTAAGGAAACGTTCCCATAAAAAGTTGTAAGGAAAGGAAGTTTGCGTTAAGCAGTATTTCATAGGATATGTTTGAATATATCTGAATTCATGCCATGATTGTATGTCATATCCAGTCCTATAAATAATCTGTAGCAGATGTAGTACTTTCTCACGTGCTTATGAGCAGACGTAACCTACAAACCTAAGAACATAGAACCGGCAACCATCGTGTAGCTCAGGCACCATGTGTGCAACTAAATACAACTTGTATGTTCTTCAAGGTAACAAAAGACTGAACCATTCAATCAGGACGTATAGCCTGGCTTTACCGTCCAACGGTGCTCCTCCTCGTGCTGTGTGCTGCATTGGAGGCGACCTGTGAAGCCGATGACGAAGACAGAAAAATCGTCGTCCTCCACGGCTGGCAGCTGTAGCCGCTGTCACAAAGAAGTAGGCGATCGTAAACGCCGGGCCCACTTGCTTGACAATGAGACCTCGGTGAATATCCAAGAGTCGTTAGTATTTCCAAGCCATTTTGCCACCACATTGCGGATACGGTAAGAGGCGTAAACCACTAACTTTACATTTATAGAATGGTACAGATGGCGTTTGACGTAGGCATCCTCGTGCACTGGTGGTGCCCGTATGCGAATATCAGTGCCTTCAACAGTACCCACGACCGAAAAGAGCCAACCGTTCTCAAATAAGGCCTGTTGCAGATCATTACACTCAGCGGCACCGGCCCCGGGCATTGTAAATAAATTTCAGTCGGTCTGTATCACTACGACATTAAAAGCAATAGTACGAGTATTGTTATGATCACATGTTTAAAAAAAACATAGCTATCGTTCATCTTCAACAATAGCTACATAGTACGAAATAGAAACCTTGTATCTACAATGAATGCGCTTAGTAGCCGCAAAACGACTTCAGTAGCACCAAGCGCGTAGGTTGGATTGTATGAAGCTGTTCAGAAATATATTCACTCCTACCTTATTTATCGATTTGTTGGATTAGCAACTGTGCCTGTAAAACTTACAAATGAAGTTCATTCTGTACACTCCAGCTGGTTTGTGTAAATTCACTGCTCAGTTCATTGGTCTCCATATCACGCTCATCACCAGATAACAAATATCCCTTTTTTGAGGGTGGGGGGGCTGGACTAGTATACGTGTCTAGTATTGACAACCGGGATCGATGCGTTAGCAGATATCCCGGCTAGCAAGCCTACAGCTAAGGGAAAAAAAAAACACTAATGCAAAAAGTACGCATTGCGAGCGCCGAAACTAAAATGTAGAGATGGGTGCTTAAGGTGTTTAAACGAACACAGTCCATGCACCAAGACGTTTAAAAAAAAGGTTTTTTTTTAATACCGTGCTCGCATATGTGCCTAATATAAGTGAATGGAACGCGCCATGAAATCCTCAAAGAGACTTCCCAATAAGGTCCTGAATCAGATGTGCCAAGGAAAAAGTCAATCTCCTCACAGTCCCGGAAGCACCGGAGACGTGCACATAAATGTGGTCGCCTGAGGTGATGAGGGCTGCAGAGACTGCAATCGCCGGCAAATTTGACGAGAGGGCGGGTCTGCGACGGGTCGGCCGCTCCAACTCCGGGCGAGGTAAGTTGGCAGGTCACTCAATTTCCACACGGCCAAATCAAAATAACTCCTGCAGTTCTTCCTCGTCGAACTCCTCCAAAATGTTCAGGCGGACCCGGAACAGACGCTGCCATCCCATTTTCAAAACAAATGCACACAGGGCGTACACGCGCTCTCTTTGATGTCGGCGTGGACTCACAAATGTCATTGTGACATTTGTGTTTCCAAATCCGTACGCAAATCAGTTGTCACGCCGTCGGGTAGTTGGTCGGAGGGAGAGTCAGTTTCTCGGTTGGACAAATGGCTGAGAAGACACATTAAACATCAGCTTATAAGAAACAAAGTTGAAAATGTTATGTGCACAAAACAAGAACAAGAAATTCATAAACAAAGACCGTTGGCGGATCCTAAAGCAGCGGATATAAATTATGCTGAGTTTGCCGCCACAATATATGCCTCAAAACTTCTAGTGATTTTTAAAGTAAATATTTTATTATGCACGAATATAAGCTGTGATAAAATGACGCTTTTATTTCGTTTTCTTAAAGACAAACCTAGCGAGAATTTTTCATGAAAGGCTATATTTTGTTACGACCGGTCGTTGGCGCTAGCTACCGCAGAATAATAAAACATTAGGCAGTTGTGCATCTCGGTTGCTCACCCGTGGCAATGTACTTCAACTTTGCAGGGGGAGGAACTACGGTCATCTTCTAACCGCTGGTATTGTTAACCAGGTTCGAGCAAACAGGTCCAGGTTGGAGAAAGTTACTGAGCGAGCTTGTGTTTTAAGAAGTGCGAACTATGAAAGAGTTATCGCACAAACAAAGGCAATCTGCTGAGCTGTAAACACTCTCTTATGTCTTTGTTTTGAGCACACGGATTTGTGAGATAGAGTATATACACCATTCCAATATATACAAGGCGTCAGCCCAGCGTGAGATCTCGTCAGCCTTGCACGCGCTTGAATGTCGCTTCGCAAAACAGGCAAATCACGCGCAATACGCACGAACACTGAAAATGGAACCGGCCAGTACCCTTTATGGAAGTTGTATATCGGCGACGTGCGAAATCGAAAGCGTCGCTGTGATCGGTTTTCCACGAGGGACCGAATGCTTATTATGATGTCAGCAGAGGGTTTATCTTGGATGGAAACAAGAGGACATTGAAGAACTTCAAATTTGGAGGTATTGGCCATGTAGGTTTCTGAGCGAAATGATTACAAGCTTCCACCAAACTTATTCCCAGCACCATCGAACTTGTTGTTCGCAAGACAATGACGTCACAGGAGGGAGGTATAGTAGGGCGCCACCAAAACATCTTGCTGCTAACAGTACCTTAGAGGTTCTGATTTCAGACTGACTCCGAAGTTAGGACCACGTTCAAACCATTCGCATGCATTTAGTGAACAAACCATTTGCTGATTCTTTCGTGCTTTGGTTGCTTATGTTGGTTGTCTTCGATTGCAGTTGCCGAGTTTTGTGGTTATGTAGTTGCTAACACAACAGACGCCTCGGTCGCATGTACCTGCTTCGGTGGTGTTCATCGCAGTTCTGTCGCATGGAGTGTAGTGTGAACAATTACGAGGCTGTGGGTTTTATAAATTCTGGAAAATGCAAACTTTGGTGTTAAATATTGGCCCGGGCAAACACGTGTTTAAACGTCAATATCGTATATTGAATAGCGTTCGATCATCGACACATTACAGCCTTACGTGGAGATGGGGTTCTGGCCAGTGTAATTTTTGAGCTTTCGTACATATCGTGCGTGATTTGCTCTTTCCAAAGCGAGAAATATGCGCGTGGTATACTGTGAAAATTACAAGCTGGGAGGTTCTTTTATTCTCAGCCTAGCCAATTTAGAAAAAAAGAACTTTTGGCAGCTGCAATATGTTGCATTCGTTTGCATATTTAGTGTTCTGCTCGCTTCTTGAGTCAAGCAACAAGAGTGCTCTAAAGTATGATTTTTTAAACGTTGAAATTCTGCATAAACATCTGTCACCTGATGCTCAAGTGTGCTAATGTAGGCTAAATGTTACAAAAATGTACTAACTACGATTTTTGAACACCCAATAAAGCTGCTAATATGTTTATTTTCGCTTTGTATAAGAGTTTTATTTTCACGTGTTTATTGCGCGTCTGCACATATACTCTCTTCAATCTTAAACTGAGACTGCAGATAATTTCATAAGCACGAGAGCATGAGGTCTCTGCTTCTAGAAGTTCGTCCGCAAAACGAGCACTCGCGCTAGAAATGTATGTTTCAAAGCTTGGAGGAAAAGTTAGCTCAAGCTTGAAGTTTTGGCTGCGGACCCAGCTTTAGTGTGAACAGGCTATAAAGTGAGCGTTCCAATGTTTACAAATTTCCAGGCCAGCGTACAATATCCACAGCTCTTCAAGCGCGCTTGTGGTTTCGGAATTTGAACAAAGGACGCACCATACGCACTAACGTTCAAATACGCACCTTATGGCAGTCTTTTTCTTACATGTTTTCTACTCGAGGACAATTCTATGCTGGCATTTGAAATGAAGTGAAGAGCGCTCACATAGAGCTTTGAGCGGTGCTCAATCTGAGCCACTGCACGGGGGCCGATAGCATTCGCTTAAAAGAAAATGCAAGTTGTATCAAGTACAACACACGCGGCACGTGCTGTTCGCATGCCACATAGTGCGGCCGAAATCGGTTTGCAGGAAAACTCAGACAATGTTTGCCGTCTAGAGAATTGGCCTGAATAGTCCGACATGCTGTATATATAACACGGCCGTGCACCTTCCTCTCACTTTGTTAAGGTTTCGCGGCCAATGCAGAGAGCCATCACAGAGTTACTCTCCAAGGCAAGGTTCGATGATCGTAGACTAGGCCACCATATCTATATTTAATTGTAAGTGCGAGCGAAGTCAAAGACGCGAGCGCAGTATTCTTATTGCCTGCACTGTAGTCACACTAACTGCCCTGGGGACTCTAGGGCGTCCTTCCTGCTCTTCGCATATACCTTTACACGTGTACAATTTGTACAGCCGATTTTCCTTTCTGTGGATAGTTAAGTTTTTATTGAACACCAGCCGAATGCAATGACATTACATGCAAGTCATGTTTAGCGCCCAATCGGCCGATCTTGCATCTGATCGCCACTTGAGCCTGGCGGTGCCGTATACATTCACCTTTGTTCCGGGATCATTACCAGCCCTATATTTGCTTAATGTATGGAATGCGAAAAAGCACAGTAAACACTATGGACTCGTTGCGCAGATGGGTAATGAAGCGGCGTACTGGCGACAGGTGTAACGAAACGCGTAGCTATAGTTGGATTTTCACGATTGGCCATACCACGGGCATGGGAGAAATAGCTCACTGTTGATTTGGACATAGTCGGTTTAAGAACGCGATGGTTTCTAATTTCCACTTTGCAGTGTAAGCACATTATCGAGTTTGCTGCCGCAGTTCATGAAAAGCACGGGTCACAACACGTGAGGTAACAGCGAGGCTGATCCAGATCGTGATGTTACGGGTGGAAAACACAAGAGGGCAACAAAGAACACCTGGGCTCTAATACAGCATTCCAATATCTACAACTCATCAGCATAGCGTGCAACCTCCTCGGCACAACATGCGCATGTTCGTCGCTTCGGAAAGCGAGCAAGTCACGTGCACATACGTAGTACCAATGAAAATAAAGAAGCAAGGAGCTATTTTATTTTTAATCGTTTATAGACCTTTCCGAAAAAGCGCTTGCGGGCGTGACCTTTTCAGTTTTCGTGCGTATGGCAGGTAGTTGATTTGCTCGCGTTACGAAGCGACGAACACGCAACTCTTGGTTCGTGAAAATGTCATGCTTGGCTGTGAATTTTAAGTTTTGCAAAAGTGTAGAGGTATACCTCTTATTCTGATTAAATATGCCGCAGCACATGCTCGTTGCATGTGCCGTGACCCTGGATACAATTCATAATCGGCGTTTTCGGTACAGACTACTACCATTCTGCACACTTTGGGACAGGTGTCGCGAGAGAGTTCTGCACCGCAATTTGTTTCCAAAAGCCGCGCGAGTTTCGTGCATTGTTCATTTGCGCATTTGACTCATCATGCTTGAAAGGCAAGTGCAACCGCATCGGGGATTTTATTGAGGGCATTTTACTTTACGGATTGACGTAGGAGGTCATGGAGAGGGATTTCACATGGCATGTTCGGATCACTGGATTCGCTGGCCTTGGTTCAAATGAAAATTAAGGGGCGGCACCTGGTTGGTAGACATAGCCCTTGCCATAACGTCACTACGTCAAACATCTGTCATCTATTATTGGTGGTGTGTCTTTCTGCGGCCAAACCAACAAAAAATGCGCACAAACCATGCTGCCGCAAAGCTGATCTTGGCGGTTTTAATGTCACTGGCTCTTGGGGATGTGGAGCCAAGTTCCCAGTACGGGCGCCCTTTATGTTGAAGAAATTAGTATTTTCTTTTTCACTTCTTCATTTTTAGCAAGCCGATGTATATTCACTGGTGACAGACAAATTTTTGGAGATGTTCCTTCAATAGCGAGGTTTTGCTATAGTACTACCACCGCCAAAACATGAGCATATCTTCGTATCGCCACCACGTGCGGCGACGGTGCTTAGCGCTATTCAGAATAATTTTGCTGTATTTAAACACACTACAACGGTGCTATTGTAAGACAGCTTTGGGTATAAGCATGATTAAGAAGTAGAGTCGATGCACCCCGCCAAGGACGCCTATATTGGCATGGAACTCTTTCAGTACGATGATGTTTTACAGCGATCTTGGTGTGACTGGCTAAGGAAATTTTTTTCGAAGCTTTAAAGATTTGAATAGCCCCAAAACGGCTATTGCCACGGACATTGAAACCGATCAGCCAGTCACCTTGCGAGGTTTGTTGGTCTGTGTGTAAGTTATATGGTTGTTCCCGGCAAGGCGGCTGGAGAAGGCAATGGCCTTATTTTCACAGGGTCCAGTGACTTTAGGCAATGTAAGCTCGAGTAAAAGACATAAAATGCTTTGGCTTCTGTTGCTTGATGCTGGTGTTGCTTGGTCGTTGAACCTAATAAAAATAAATGTGGAATATCGGACCTGTCAAATTTATTTTAAAATACGCGAATTCTCTAATATCAAACCTTCTCGTCATGGCAATATTTTTACGATTGGAGACATATCTATTTCGTACACACGTTCTTCATTTTAGGTTTGTCTTTTAAGTCATTTAATTTTTCAAATCGCCCCAAGTGGCGCTTAAACAATAAAAGTGGCCATAATTCTGGATTTTATTAAACATCCACAGCGTACTCACGCGAAAACCTATGGGGTGTACGACCTTTATTACATATTTGTAATGAACATTCATCTGACTCAATACTTGTGGGGGATCGGTGGCCTGAGTGGGCTAAACCGCACACCCAGCTCGAAGCGCGTAGAGCGAAACCTCGCGCTGCAGAACCCAGGGATCCTGGGCTCGAGCCCCACCCCTGCCCGTTTCGATCTGGATGAGCATCGTACCGGCGTGCGGTCGTGTATCGCTACCGCGTGGTGCACGTTAAAGACCCCAGGCTAGCGGTTGTACTGCACTGGCTAACTTGCTCATCTACAGCGAGTGACTCGTCGCAACTTTAAATGGCTGACCAACTACAGGCTGTATAAATATCCGCACAACCCCAATTTCATTTTTTTAATACTTGTGTGCCCTTCTAAAACTCAGCTTTGTGCAGTGACTTTTGCTCATTTAGTGAGAAGGGGGTGAGTCTCTGTTAAAGCCGGACGAACTAAAATGAACGCTAAAGGGAAATGCAAATTGGCGCCGGGGCCGTTGCGAGCCGCAGAAAGTTCACGGCAAAGCTGTGAACTTTTGTCTGGGAACTTTGCTCCTCACTACGACAAGCTACGGCAAGCTACGGCGCACAGCCTCAAAACATGTTCCATAAAAAAAAAAAAAAACACTGGATGCAACCAATTACATTCACGAGCAGGGTGGAGAGAAAGTCAAGGTTACGCTTGCGTGGAGTCGGGCGTCCCGGCGTCGCCTGACCCCCGGGTGTAGCTAAACGCACTGAGCAAATGGGCGCATACATTTCCATTGGTGGACGTGCGCCAGTCTCAATGCTTCCCACTCAAAGACACGCATGGCTCGCCATGGCCCTCTGTCGTCTTCAAACAAAAAAGACGGAAAGGTAGTCAAGCTTATTGACAGGGTGGTAAGCCGTTCACGGACCACGCCGCCAGTGTGCATATCATTGATGAAGACCAAAAAATAAGTAAAAAAGTTGGGTAAGGAAGCGAACGAGGTTACGATAGCTGTGCGAAAGGAAGCAAAGGACCTGTAACAGAGTATTTATCAGGTGGCGTCTAATTACCAGGTAAATATAGCGGACAAACGGAATCGGTACAAAAATCACGTGAAAGTAATTACACCGCCAAATGTAGAAAGAAAGTTTTGTGGGTGTTTAGGTCAAGTAACGTTATTTCTCGTGGCATCATTTTCAATGCTAGATATAACAAAACAATTATCGGAGAGAAAAGCAGATTTCTCAAATTTAAGGGGAGGTGGGGGGGGGGTCCATTGAAAACATTTCAAGCTTTAATAAGAAAGGACTGTCTTGTGAAGCATAAAGAGCGTTTTAACACAACGCGCTGATCCCAGGTGTTTCCGTTCGTCCGCACGTTGCTGCAGTTCTCCGCTAACTTTATGAGAAGAATGGACCACATCTCAACGCACCGCCTGAAACCCCGATGTGCAACCGTTATATTATATTATTTGGTCACGTATCGTGAAGTCACATCACAGGAAACCAAAACCGGCAACTTTGACGTCGATTTGCCTGCAAAGTATTGCGGGAAATATTTATCACGTGATTTAACAAGGACGCATGCACAAGTTGTGACCTCATGTTACATCATGTATATGTGGCCTCGTGAAGAGGTTTTGATGCGGTTATAATTGAGTCAATTAATGGTTATAATTGAGTCAATTATCAGTTATAGTTAAGGTCAATTATAACTGCTAAATATCGTAGAAATTTATGCCACAAAAAATGCCGTCACGTGACGGAATGTAGCGTGCGACCTTTAGCGTCACGTCACGTAAATACGGTAGTTGACTTCACGGAAGTAACGTCGATTTTACCTTTGAACTTCCGGTTTAACAAAATGATTGAAGTATTTTTTTACTTCTCTGCCTAACCCTAAGACGGCTTTTCACGTATTTTATACAAATTTGAAGAGTTATTGCTTGTATCTGGCACTACATGCATTATGAGACCGTGGACGTTATTGCTGGTAAAATATTTTTATTGGTAATAAATATGCCTTCTTTTTGAAAACCCTGAACATTGCGCGAAACCATACAACATGTAGCACCGCAAAATGCATTCCCCGAGAAAAAGGTGCTCTCGACATACATATAAAAAAAATGCCAGGCTCTTTTTATTTGTCGAGATTTTGAAAGTCTTTCAAATTTTCTCACATACAAACCAGACGGCTGTAGTAAAACTTCATAACGGTTTAATTAAATTAGCAACTATAACACTCCATGCACACTCATCCAAAATTAGTCGAATTGAAAGGCCTAAACTTTAATCGACAAATGAGCAATGACACTATAAATGTCCTGTCGGAAGGCATAAACAAAAATCGACATACGGAGAAAATCACAATTATACTCACAATGTGTTGTCCACGTTATTTTTGTTGATGATGTAACAGTTGTCCACAGCGAGGTAGCTGGTGGAAGTACCATGTGACTGTCCGGGACTTTGGTGTCTGAACTATTGGTTGGAGAGTCTGTTACTTCTTCCGTGCCAAATTCTGTTAAGACAGCAGTTTCAACTTCATTTGCTGCTCCACACTAGAATTCCCTACGCCCGTTTATAAAATTGATTTAGGTAATTCTACGAAATTCGTTGTCGCTCGTTAAATTCAGCGAAACACCTTAATATATTGATATAGCTCCGAATATTGTTAGCTATCAGAAAGCTACAACAATAAACCTTCCATCAGCCTTTTTGTGATGCAATTACGAGTAACGGAGTCCAAGTACCAAACCCCCTTCATCAGCACAAGTGTGTTGCGCTGAACGTATCAACATTATCAAAGTGAAGCTAAATTCTTGAGCTTTGTAACATCGTTCATTCTATTTTAATATATTTTATTATAAGGATCAATCATGAAATAGTCCAGAAATCCGCTTTTTACGCAAAACAATAGTTACAATTAAAACGCAGTTCTATATATGTTACCTTTATGTTGTTACACTGGCGGCAAGAAATAGCAGGCAATTTAAACGCGTATAAAACAAGGAACTATGGCTACTAAAAATAGTTAAATAAAAATATATTTTTAGTGCTTGAAGTAAAGAAGTGTCAAAAGTCTCCGCAAATGCTAAAAATGTATTTATTTATTTATTTTTTATTATTTATGGAAATACCTTAAAGGTCCTTCTGGCAAGGACATTACATAAGGGGAGGGGGATAAGTACATCATATGTGAAACACACAAAAAATAATAAAATAAAAACATGCGCAGCAGTGCAAACATGAAAAATCGTAAGTCAACCAACAAAAAATAAAATCTTGCACAGTAGTGCCAACATACAAGAAATCGTAAGTCATAAAATGCCTAAATGGCTGCTGATAAGAGAACGAAAGCTATCAGGGTTAATCTCGGTGACGATGCGCTCTGTTAGATCATTCCACCACGCTGCTGTTTTGGGAAAGAAGGAATACAAAAAAGAAGAAGTGCGGCAGGTGAAACGGTCAATCTTACATGAGTGATTAAGACGAGGTGTAACAAAATGCGACTGTCTTAGGGTGCCTTGGCTGAGAGATGGTGCATAGTAAATGCGATGAAAAAGGCATAAGCAAGAAAGCTTGCGTCTTAAGGCCAGTTCATGAAGGTCGGCTTTCTGTTTTAATAAGGTGACGCTGGAATGTCGAGAATACTCAAAAAAAAATAAAGCGCGCGACACGGTTTAGAAAGGCTTCTATTTCAGTGATCAAATATGCTTGGTGAGGATCCCAGATGCTCGATGCGTACTCGTTTCGGCCGAATAAATGAAAGGTATGCAGTTTTCTTTAAGTGAGGGGGAGCACAACGAAGTGTATGTTTTAGGTAGTCCAAAGAACGATTGCACAATGATAACAGTGACCGAATATGTACCTTCCTTGAGAGATGCGAGTTGACGTGAACACCTAAGTATTTACAAGAGGAAACAGACTCAACAACGTTAGAATCAATAAAATAGCTATGAGAAAAAAGGTTTATTTCCTAAGAAATGAGATGAGTTTGCATTTAGAAGGGTTAAGCTTCATGAGCCAAGTCGAGCACCACAATGAAAGGTTAGTGAGGTCATGTTGTAGTTTCATGCTATCTTCTTCGTTAGAAATTTGCCTATATACAACGCAGTCGTCTGCAAAAATACAGATGCGGGAGGAAATACATGAAGGTAAGTCATTAATCTATATTAAGAGAAGCAAGGGTCCAAGGACGGAGCCTTGAGGAACACCCGAAGACACAGGAATAGAAGTTGAACTATGAGAGTTCACGACCGTGTACTGACTTCGGTCAGAAAGCCAGTCTTCGATGCACAGGATCATGTTACTATCTAAGTTTAGATGGGTAAGTTTTTGCAACAGACGCTTATGTGGGACCCGGTCGAACGCTTTGGTGAAATCAAGAAAAATAACATCAATTTGGGAACTGAAGTCGATAGAAAGATGGATATCATGAATGAATCTTGCGAGTTGAGTCTCGCAGGAATGACCCTTACGGAACCCATGCTGGTAATTAAAAATTGATTGATTTTCTTCTAAAAAGCGAATGATGTTCGAATATAATAAATATGTTCAAAAATTTTTGAGGCTATGCTTGTAATGAATATGGGCCGATAGTTTAAGGGGGAGCTGCGTTCACCTGATTTAAATAACGGGATAATTTTACCGACCTTCCAGTCACTAGGAACAAAATGAGAAAGCAAAGATTGTGAAAAAATTTTGGACAATATGGCACAGGAAATTGTTTTAGTATTCATTAAAACCTTCGAATTAATTTCGTCTTCTCCACTCAAAGAAGAAACCTTCAAGGTATCAATTGGTTTTACAACACCAGATGAATTAATCCTTTTACCTTCCATTTGATCATGTTCAAAAAACGTATCCTAATTAGGCAGGGCTGTTTTCTCATATGAAAATACTGCAGAAAAACCAGAATTCAAAACACGAGCACTTTCGAGGTCAGATAGTGAATTTCCTGATATATCAATAAGATTTAATGCATCAACCGATTTAGGATTTATTACTGTCCAAAATTTTTTGGGGGTTTGTACGTTGCGTACAAACCCCCAAAAAATTTGGGGGTTTTTACGCCCAAAGTTGGGCGTACGCAATATTGGGAAGAGTGATTTGGTAGTAAGAATTTCTAGTTAGAGCAACTTTTCGTTTATATTCTGTTTCGAACTCATGGTATGCATGCCAGTCGGAGGGACTGTCACGGCACCTGACACGCCTGAATAGACGTTTTTTCTTATTCCCTAGGCGCCTCAGGCTTGCATCATACCAAGGAGAAACATTTGATATCTTAATGAAGATAACAGGAATATGCTTATCAATCAGATATTTCACTTTATTGTTATATAGCTCCCAGTTTTGCTCAACTGTGCGGCTTTCAAAGTTGTGCAAGAAAATATCTTCATAAAAAAGTGCTAGTTCACTGTTTATCGCATCGTAGTTAGCCCGGCCATAACTTCTAATGGGTTTACGAATGGTTTTCTTTCTTGTTACTGGCAGAATGATTTGCGCAAACAGGACGTTGTGATCAGATAACCCTGGAAGGGTAGTGATTGGATGAAACAAGTCAGGCTGTGTCGTCAAGATGAGGTCAAGAATATTTGAGGTCGAAGTAGTGGAGCGCGTCGGTATTTTTTGCAAGCTGCGACAGGTTGAAATCAAGGCAAGCCTCTATGAAACTTTCACACTCAGCAATGTTACCCTGACAAGAAGGATGACTTTGAGACCAATCTATAGAAGGATAATTGAAATCACCGAAAATTATAAAGCAACAGCCAGGAAACCGTAATGACAAATCACAAAGTGTATCATTAAAAGCTGAAACAAAACCCAATTTATAATGAGGAGGTCTGTAACAGACCCCAAACACAGCAGTAGCATATTTTGTCTTTAAGGAAAACCTTGCACTTTCTGAACGCGTGCCATCGACAATACGTGTATAAACTATACTTTTCCTGACTGCAAACATTACCCCGCCACCCCTGCGTTGTTGTCTATCCTGACGAAATATAGTAAAAGATGGCACGCCCTCAAAAATAATCGAATCATCCACATCATCATTCAACCACGTTTCCGTGAGAGCAACGACATCAGCAGAGCAAGATTCAATCAAAGATGAGATATCGTCTCACTTTGATAACACACTCCGAATGTTGGTATACAAAACATTCAGATTTATTTCAGCAGAATGCGAAGTGGACGCGGGTACATCAAGATTACGACACGGCATATTGACACATGCAGGGGAACTGGGAAAAACAGTTTGCGATAACGAATAGTTGACATGTCATTGATCTACGTCGGTGGCGTTTACTAGTGGGACTGCAGATTCAAGGGCACTGTCCCAGACATATGCTGCGTCATTCACAAACAGTTTGTCATAGCGCAAGCGTACTTTGTCCCCGGCCTTCACGACAGTTTTAGAAAATTTAAGCTGATATCTACGCTTGACTCTAACTGCTTCTGAGTAGTCGTTGCTAACACTAAATCCAGTGCCTTTTAGTTTAAATCCGTTTGAAAGAATACTCCCCATTTTTTTTCATTCAAGAATTTGGCTATTATTGGCCTGTGCTTATTACTTGATAAACGACCTAGTTGATGTGCTCTAGATATGCTTTCCACTTTTACACCAAGCTTCGATTCACACAGTTCCATAGTCAACTTGCTCGGAATCCAGCCAGCTTTCACGTTCGCTTCTTTCTTTTATTCCAAAAAAGATCAAATTATTCCTACGTAACCGATTTTCTAATTCATCAACCTTCGATTGAAGATGAGACACAAGAAAGTCCCGGTGCACCTCGTTCTCAAGCTGGACAGAGTTCAAACTTGTGGTAGGCGCTTGGTTATTCTCTAACAATGATACTCGCTCTTCCAATGATTTGACCATTGCTTCAGTCTGTTTCTGATTTGCTTGTAGTTTCGTAATACTGTTCAGCATTGTTTTTTGACCAGTTTTTATTTTTTTTACAATAGCAAGAACTGACGCGAGCTGTTCTTCCTGCTGTTACGACATAGGTCCGGGATTAGATTCAATATCACCAGCCAAAAGCAGTATCAAACTCAGCCACAGCAACTCGAGAATTGACAACAGCGTTCTGCCGAGGTTAGCACACCAATGATGAATTAGTAGACACTTTTTGTCGAAGGGGCACGACACTTTAAAAAGAAGAAGGTTATTGGAACGAAAACATTTTGCATACTTTAGGTAACTAACCTGCAGCATAAAGCCGTGTGAGTAAGGCATTCTGTCCGTGTCGTGCCCCAGCGGCGAAGTGGAAGCAGGGTCATTTTGTAGATGGTATTGCCACGGTGAAAGCGGAAGTGTCCCTTGGTGGTTCAACCAATGGAAGTACTCAGGAACGATCACCACGGGGATTGGATGATCAGATGAAGGCGACGAGTCATCTGGCAGCCGAAGCAGCGTGAATTTGGCTGCCTCATACAACGATGTGTAGACCGTTTGGCTGCTGAAACTTGTTGAAGATAGTGCCAGGAAGGACAGCAGCTGCAGCATAAAGCCGTGTGAGTAAGGCATTCTGCCCGTGTCGTGCCCCAGCGGCGAAGTGAAAGCAGGGTCATTTTGTAGATGGTATTGCCACGGTGAAAGCGGAAGTGTCCCTTGGCGGTTCAGCCAATGGAAGTACTCAGGAACGATCACCACGGGGATTGGATGATCAGATGAAGGCGACGAGTCATCTGGCAGCCGAAGCAGCCGAAAATATATGCACACGGCATATTTTTAGGCCGATCAACACTGCTAGATCACCAACGAAATAAATTATCAAAAAGTAAAACTTTTGTCACGCCTATGGGACTGTTTTTTTTTTAAGGCTTGCGACCTCAAGCCTCGAAAGTTTATGTTGTAGTGAATAATAATTTACGAGAGTTCGAAAACAATACTGTCAAAAAATAACATTGCTTCAACTGACTAACGGCTAGTGGTTGAGCTTGTTGGTACATACATGTAAATATATCAGCTTGAAGTCTATAATTAAACTAGAACACAAAAACGAACAGACAAGGTGGAACACACAGCTGCCTTTCTTCGTGTTCTAGTTTAATTCTAAAGTTCATGCTGATATATTTACAAACTTTAACTGACTATTGAACTATTTTATTAAAATAAAAACGCGCATATATGATTGTCTTGCAGTTGAAGTGACTGGTTAACTACGCCTTAAACAGAAACAACAAATAAATGGAATCCTGAGAGTGTACGAACACTCACACGAGTGAAGCTTATTTTACAGTCTCAAACACTAAAACAAATCTTCATTTTTAAAATGCTATTGATGACTCTAGCGAAATCAATCTCAATTAGCGGAAACGCGGACAGACTCCGAATAAAGCTCTCCTTAACTCTAACAATTCACCAGCCCCGCAAAGAACAAAAAAAAAGGCGCATTAACGTGTCGGCATTTAGTCGTGTATTTCCTCGTCTCTAAGATGTAAACCAACACCCTCAGGCAAACTTTTTCGCGTGCGAATCTTGTAGTAAGATCCAAGGACTCTCTGCTGAAATAAATATTTCAAAACAAGTCACCCAGGCAAAGCAAAATTAAGATATATGTTTGGGAAACCGCCTGTTTATTTTTTTTTCATTTGCTAATAAAAACAATATCAAAACACCATGAGTTTAAAACAGCCAATTAATGTGTCATAACGCACACCATCCAATATAATTCGATGTCATGCAAAAACCTAAAAAGATACTTACTCACTTGGAGACCTACTTTTAGCCTTACAAAATTAAAGGTAGACCTAAAGACGATGACAAGTGGAAGACACGGACACGGACAGGCGCTGACTAACAACTGATATTTAGTGAAGAATAAAAGCGAGATAAAGCAGAAGTGCAAGAACATATACGAAATGAAAAAGATGACTAACCAAGACGGAAGAAAGCATCATTTTTTTTACTTCAATATTAAGAGAGAAAAAAGCATGGTAAAAATTGAAAATTTACAATAATGAAACAAAAAAAAATAAATGGAAAGAAAACAATTGGCAAAATACAAATTGAAATGAAAACCTACTCCAATAAAATTAAAGAAAGAGTAAGAAAGAGGAAGAAGAGCAGTCTGAAAATGCATCTAGTTAAACGAGGTTCTCACAAAAGAGATTGTAAGTATTGCAATTCCTTCGCCGATAAGGCTACCGACGGTGCACTGATCAATGTATCCCCTTTAGCTGCTATGACTTGCGCCTCAAAATTTTATCTTGTTCTTTGATCACTGAACTGCTTTAGGATTTTTGTTCCACGAAATAAAAGAGTAGACTTGCAAACTCGCACGTGTAGAGCGAGATGTCCCTCCAGTGTTGAGGCTAGACAACTTCGTCCCAATGACTTCCACGAAATCATCAGGGCGCGCAAACAAGCTGAAGATTTGGAAAGAGGTAAGAGCACCGAAGTGTATCACCAGAAGCAGTCCCGAGTGTTACCTCGCCATCGGCCAGAACACGAGAGTTAAGAAGCTGTGCACAACTCTTCCTTGAAGCGTCTATCGTACAATCACTGGAGCTTATTGTCGAAGGGCCGAAATTTCGCCATTGCCCGACGGAAAGTGGCTAAACAGGCTATCATCGTGGAGGATGGGGAGAAGTTGCGGAAGACCCAGTATAAAACTGGAGTAAACTTGGCTCGTTGCCTATTTGTAAGTGTCTTGGCGAATGCCGAAAACAATTGCACGAACGTCACCCCTGGAAAATGCACGGCGCCAGCGGCGTAGACTTTTCCATTTTCCCGGGAGGGGCCGGCTGAGAAGTTCTTCGGGGGGGGGGGGGTGCTGCGCGTAACCTTTTCGCCAGAACTGGAGATTGAAGCTAACGAAAGCACGCTGGGATTTCATTTCTCATGTATTTTATCAATAAAGGCAACGTCGGCGTTATTTTGTTCACATGCCACTACTAGAAGCTCATTACATGGCACGTAAACAGCGTCTTGGTAAGGATCATGAAACAAGATCGGGGGGGGGGGGAAGGGGCACGAGCCCCGATGCCTCCCCGTAGTCTACGCCTATGTCCAGCGCTAAACGATCTCAAGTCAGATAATTGTATCGTTGTCCTCTCTGCTGCGAAGGGCAAGGGTATTGTGTTGCTAGATCGAAAGGATTATGAAGACAAATTGTACAACATCGCGAAACATGCCTTGCAGTCTTTGAAGCTGAACTGTGACCCGACAGCAAAATGAGAGCACCAGCTCGTTGAACATTTGCGGGCACTTCGTAACGCAGAGAGCCTTGATCAAACGTTTTACCGCCAATTGTTTTCTTCGGACGGGGCTACACCAACGGTATATGGATAACCTAAGGTAGATAAAGTGATTGCCTCCTCCGTCTTATCGTGTCTTTTGTTAGTTCACCCAGTGACAGCCTGTCGAAGTTCTTGGTTGAAGTGCTGAAGCCGTTATCTGAGGGCAACTCCAGGTAGGTTAGAAACTCTCGCGATTTTGTAACCGCAGTCCGTACGCAGCAGCTTGATGATGACGATGTTATTGTGTCTATTGATGTTATATTATTGGTTACGAATCTCCCCATTGGCCTGGCCATCAATTATATAGGGGCGCGTTTGAAAGAAGATTGTAATTTTGAGAGGAGTACGCCCTTGCTTGTGGAGGAGATTGTAATTTTGTTGCAGTTTTGAATGAACCAAACCCACTTCAGCTTCGCCAACATGATTTACCATCAAATTGAATGATGCTTTTGGAAGCCCTGTGTCTGTTACCGTAGAAAAAGTGATGAAAAACGTTAAACGACGGGTGCTGAACTCAGTTCCCTTTCCAGTGAATATGTGTTTGAGGTACGTAGATGACATTTTTGTAATTTTTAAAAGGGTAAACCTGGACAATTTTGCACGATGTGCAGAACAGCGTGCACCACGCCATTCAATTCACGTACAAAACAAAGAGAGATAACGCATTGCCTTTAATGGATGTGCTGGTACGCCGGGCCAAATATGGCAGCGTGGAAAGGACGGTGTATTGTAAGCTGTGTGACACCGACATTTTTTCTTCTTTGGCTATCATCACCCGACCGGACACAAACGGTCCGTTGTAAGAACTTTTCTATTCCGGTGTGCGGCAGTATACTCTAACAAGCAGCTCTGGTTGCAAGAGGCAGAAAATGTGGTTCGTGCGTTAGAGCTACGACATTACCCCAGGACGTTCATTAACGATACGTAGAGGCGAAAGCAGAGGGGAAGGGGGAGTGAACCACGAGTGCGGGCAACGTCTGTTGTGTCTATTTCCTATGTCCACGGCGTGTCGGGCGCTGTTCGAAGAGCTCTACGTCCGCTGGGCGTACAAACTGTTTTTAAACCACGATACACCTTGGCCCATGTGTCCCCGAAACCGAAAGACCGTACCCCTGCGGACAGTCAGAGCGGGGTTGTACACAAAGTGCAGTGCGGGGATTGTGACGCGACTTACATCGGCGAAACGGCCACAAAGAGGGCGACGAAACTAAAAGATTACAAAAGGGACATTGCCAAGGTTACCCCTGCTACGCGGTCCAAGACGGAACTTGTTGAGCACCGCTAGGCGACTGGACTCAGTTTCGACCTGGACATAGCGCATTTGCAGGCCCGAGAACAACGGTCGGGGCAAGATAAATTCGTCGAGTCCTGGTTCATCCGTCGTGACTCATCGGTGTGCAACACAAACCGTGGCCCCTGCCGGACGTTTACGGAGACTTGTGTGATGGGTAGACTGGTCGACCTCACATCGTTTGTGTGAGGGTATACTGAGGATGCCACCTGCAAAGGTGGCGAAACGTCTGCACCTTTTTGTTATTAATTTGTTATGTTAGGTCGGAGTAAACATTTTTATTCGATTCGTAAAAATACCCTTAAAATAGTAACGGTGAGAATGGCGTACTGGCTGAAATAGCAGCATTTACCTAAGTCTGATATGTTATTATCGCTAAAGCTTGTGACGTAAATAGCAAAATGATTACACTCGTTGCCTTTTGAGTGACTTCAAGCAGGACAGATAGTTTAGTTTTCTCTTCCCCTCTCACCACTCTCGGCAGTCACCTGCGTTTACATCTGCCAGTCGGCCAATCCCGTGCGTGTTTTACTGTGCGTTTTCCAAGTGTATTTTATACTCATATAGACATTGTTTAGTTAAGATTGTTTTAACAGTTATACGTTGTGGGATTAAAGCTCTCGCTAAATGGACAATCACGTAAAAGAATTGTGTGCCGCACATGTCGAGCTAAGCGAAAATTTTCCCAAGCATCTTGATCCAGTGTCTTTTTCTTATTTGAAGTTCCAGTTTCCTGGTTTCTTAACCCTTACTCTCCTGAAGTCTGAAAGTTTATTCGACATGAAAACTAAAGGACGAATCGCACGCCAACCTTTGGTCACTTATTCACCGTCCTCACCTGCCTCAATGACTCTATGATTTAGAGCCACAACCGATCGTCACCATGCTTGCAAAAAAGAAAATTCGTAGATAAAGATTAATGCCTAGCAGCAATCTCTCTCAGGCTCTGAGGTAGTATTTCACGTAGTAAGCAATGTGGTGCCTTTAAAATAATGGCAAGCAGGGATACTTCAAGATTGTCATCTTTGATTGGTAAAGCTCTGCAAATTGAGTCATTTTGAATCTTCCAAAGAAGCCTTCGTCTACTACGTTAAATAAAAAAAACAGGTGTGGAAAGGCCAGGGTTTCGTTTTCTTCCTTTTAGGGAGTAGGAGAGGAAACAGGTTTAATTGTGCTGAATCGTTTGGTATTATAAACCAGTAATTTGTTTTGCAGCCTTAGTCCGCAAGATTGGAAGTGTTAAGAATAATAGAAAGTATCACAAATTACAGCAGAACAATTAATACAGCTTAGGTCTAGGGATGCGAAATAACTTTAGTCCGGCGCGGTCACCTCACAGTCCATCGCACGAAGCACACAGCGATAGCAGATGAACTCCGAAGCGCACCTTTTCCACACTCTGCACCACCGGAGATATCACGCTCCTCTGCTGCACAGGCGCGGCTTCACGGCGTCCGTGATGAAGCGACTGCGTTGCTGTGCTTTTTGGGGTTTTCTTTTTGAAGAGCGTCCACTTTGACCTTGAGCGAATCGTGCGTGATGACGTATCTTATGGCCATCAATCGGGCACAACGCCCACGCCTTTTCGTGTAATGGGGCACATAAGATTTTGCCATAAATTTATCAATAGTGGCTTTGTGTCTGGTCCTTTAAATAATTCCTTCATTGCAATATAGATCTTTAGGACAAATGTCGCTGGTCCTTTCAGCACGCAAATCTTATTCACGCACAGATGAAGGCTTCTGACGAAACCACAGTCACAAATTGGGCTCTTAGAAAGAAGTATTCGACTTAGGCACTTACCCGAGAGAAGAAACACGTAAGTGAGAGATCCGAAGCCGAGAAAAATGATAGCGAGCAGGATGATAGCGGCCATCGTTGTGTTATACCTAAAGGAGAATGAAACTTAAGTTGCATACCTGTCAGAGAACATCAAGTATTGCATAATTCACGCCGTTAGGTAAGTGCTCATTGCTGCCGTACAAAAAAAAAGATTGGGTTGAGTGTGTGTTTATACAGCCTATATCTTATTCTGCCTCAACTAGTGACTTGTCTCGCAGCTGTAGAGTGTAATGATTGGTCGGCTAATAATTTAAATATAATAATTAACCTTTTAAATTAGTTAAAATAAACGTCGTCTGAATTTGACACTTTCGGTGCGTCATCAAAAACTACTATATCAATATATATACATTTTTAATACTTTGGGCGCGTGGCAAACATGGTAGTGCGCTAAAGTTACGACTCGAGCGGTAGAAACGAGGCTGGGGCTATAAAAAGAGAAGGAAAAATTGCGCGGCCATGGTATGGCACCGGTAGCCGTCCTCCTGATTCACGAGTTGTGATTTTAGGGCACTAGGGTGCGCCTCTCACTCGCTCAAAGTTTTCTAACAATTAGTGATTTGGTTGTCTAAAATGACTCAGAAAAATCGCAATTGGAACCATATGTATATTTTCACAAATTACAAAATTAATTAGCGAGTTTTTTGTTTTTCTAAGAAGCCAAAGAAACGTTAGTAATACGTATCCCTGGCTGTATATCTTATTTGCCAACACCGCATAAGTATACGCTTCCTCTGTTTTTGTTTTTTTGTCATCAAATGTGTTAAACTTGGAAAAAGATACCCTGTGTATCCAAACACTTTGCAGCCGTCACGCTATCAGTTCAACTGCAGCTTACCGTAATGACTGGCGTGATAGAACTAATCAGCGCTAAACCTGCATCACCACGATGCTCGATGCTTTTATGGGTTTTCTATCAGCGAGGACGGTCGCTTGATCGCTACTGCTTCACCACAGCGTGCCATTTAAACTGGAGGTCCGTAAAGACGCCGATCACGCGGAGTTTCTTAAGCTCTTGTCTAGAGGCGTAGAACGGCGGTTACGGTAGGGTTCGAAAACCTCTTACTCTGGGTAAACATATCCGTTGTTACACTATATGAGCAGGCGCGTGACGCGTGGCGCACTCTAGGCAACAAAGGTCATTTTCACCCTGAGACAGACAGAAATGCATGCACCCTACCGTGGTCACCATTAAAGGCCTCCAGCGACCAGCTCACGAAAACTCAGGGTGATCGTATGCGTAAATTCTCGTATAAGCATTATCCAAGGCTACGAGATCAAGCTAAGTCACGAAAGTTTTCATGAACTTTGAAATAAAAAAAGAATGCGGCTGCATCTTTGGTCACTCTGCCAAACACGTTTAAATGAAGCAGCTTTTTATGGTGGGTGGTGCTCTTAGTTTGGCTTGCTCTTAGGGCAGGATGACCCTCAGTCTTTCAGTGCCTGGGTAAGATTGTGCGTTTACTTCAGGTAATACTTAGGGCACGGTTTTGTATCGAATCCCATTACGTTACATCATTTTGTCTTCGTGATGCTGCGCGGGCTTCCGTTCAGCGCAGCACGGGTAAAAATACTTTGCGATAAATATTTTCGTACACCAAGAGAAGGGAGGCAGGCTTTCCTTTCCTTTATATTATTCCTTGTTCCGCGCGTTCTTTCTGGACCACCTACCTCTGCTCTTTTCTTCGTTGCCTTTTCCGACAATTTCTGCTTTGCGGGCTTTCTCACGTAACTTGAGTACACGAGCAAAAAGCACGAGCAACCCGAGTTTCGCTGTCGTCGCAGCTCCTCATCTCCTGAGTGCTGAAGCTTTTGTGCATTTTGAAGCTAGAGTCCGCACTGCAGAAGAAGATGCGCCTGACATATGCACCAGCGCTGCTGTGACGCCACCAAGGAGAGCGGACACAGCAAGAGACTTCTATGAAGTCATTAGACACAACTCGATATACCCCTTTTTAGGCCGCAGTAAACATATCAGTTCCAAACGCGCTCACGGCGCCATGACTATCACAAGCGAGAGTCAATTTCACGGTGATTAAATACTTTATTTACATTGGTGTTAGTCGGGCGTCACTCCATGGCGTTAAATCACCTGCACTGCGAAAAATAACTTAACTAGTGCGTGACAACTAAGCAAAGCTTTTAGTCAACACGTTGTTCACAAACAAGTGCGTTTCTACCGCGTGCGCAAAGATCCAATTCGTGTGATGCAAAGCTTTTGATCATGCCCCTTGCGGACAACAGTGATATAACGTAATAGCAAATAGTCGTTCTTTAATGAGTCGCACGTCAACAGACTTAACGGGGGTGTATAAACGAAGCGTGAATGCGTGCTTATAATTTACAGTGGAGTGGGTTCTAGATACTCCCAAGATTCTCAAAAATTACATAATTATATATACAAGAAACAATTTCTTTTCCGTAGTTAAAACAGATTTGCGGAAAATTGAGAATTTAATTTAGCAATATAGTTTGGTCGATAACAGGTTCGCAGTTGTGTGTACTAATGAGATTGTACCTGCAAATGTTTACCATAAATTTAAGACATGAATATGTAAAATATAAATATATTTTTACAAAAATACCTTTGGTGTAAAAAACAAGCTACACAATTATTCTTATTGCACTTTAAATGTGTTCCGCGAGAAATGAAATGTTGTTTCTTTCTAAAATACAGTTTATTCCAATTTATTCGCCCATGACATTGTTCAGTCAACTATTTAAGGGGAGGTTGTTGCTGTGTTACGCACCTGGAGGATTCGTCTTCTCTGAAAGAAAGTCAATGAAACTGATTTCATGTGCCAGTTGTTACATAGGATTTGCACAGGGTGCTTTTGTATATGCACCTAAGAAAAATTACTAGTGGATATAAGTAACCTTCGCTATCATGTTGCCCGACTGTCCGCCAGCTCGCAGCAAAGTTGAAATGTTATATTATCCTCGTAATTAACATGTGTTTTATTAATGTTTTTCTTCCTGATATTAAATGGCATGTAGAATTTACGCAACTGAAGACCAGTATCCATATTGTATGTCCCAATCGCACGATGATATGAACACAAAAAAATCAATCACCTCCGCCAAATTATTTTTTTTATTTCTTGAGATTATTTAAAACCGAAACTCATCAATATATAGAACCAAAAAGCCGTAGGCATATCTGCCCTATCTCGGGGTCTCGGTAATATCGGGACGCAGCCGGAGCCTCCGGCACTCTTTCTGTCCTTTTACAGCTTGCGGTGGAACCTGTATATATTGTCGAGCAGAGGCCGGAAATCGCTGTGCAGCTCCATTAAGTTCTCCTTTGACGGGAACGCAAGCAACAACTTCTGTATATGCCGCGTGCATGACTGAGAAGGAATTCTTTTTTCTACTTCTAAGAGATTTGTGTCTACTTTACTTGAACGTATAAGATCCGTACAAAAACATGACCTGGGAAAGTCAGCCTCACCCTAGCTTACTGCCGAAAATGCTGGTCTGAATATTCGAAATACCTAGTGCAGTAGCTAAGCAGCCGAGCTCGTCCTGGCCAACTTTCCAAGGACGATGTTTCATGCTCTCCTTTTCTCCTTCTTGCTCACGCCAGCTATCACGCCACAGCCTCGACGTCTATTGCTGATGTTTCGACGCTCATTCCTAATTTTGTTTACGACAAGAGTTAGCCAATTAGACCTTTTTTTCCTGTATACGCTCGTCAAGTCTTTACCTTACGCGATATTCTCGACGGAGGTGCTGGGTAGCTTTCTATATAGCAATTTACCAAGTCCGCTCCTGTGCCCTGCAGCAAAACCCCATGGAATGCAAGCCCCGCAAGTAGACAAAGCGGAACCGAAACCCCAATCAGTCGTCGAAACTAGAGAGAACTCCTGGTATTTTGACTCCGGCCTTAAAGCCAGAAGGGGACTAGGTCGGCGCGAGTAGCCCACAGCCACAAACCTGAGCCTCTCCTTGCCCCTTCCATGGCCACATCTGCGAGGACATCGACGAGTGGACCCAGTAGTACGAGCGACATGCCAGTTACAATCGGTTGACGTCGTCAACGTAAAATATACGTTGACTTTATAAAGTATATTTTTTTCTCAAGGGAACGGCATGTACCTGGTATGAAAACAAACAGGCAACGATGACCCCCAGCAAACATGCAAGAACGAGCTCTGCCGAGCATTTCTGACCCAGCAGAAGAGAACGCGCTGAAGAGATGTTTCTGAAATGATATCATAGCCCCCATGAGAGAATCGTCAGCTTTGTAAAGGACGTGCTTTTACTTAGCTGCAGACTGGATCCAGAGCTCCTGAAGAAAGAAACAGCAAAACGTTGAGTTACTCCGCCATGACTTGATGACCGCCACCACTTGCCGGCACGCACTCCGTGTCTTCTCGACGAGAAACGCCCACACCTCGGTACACTTGACATTAGCGGAAACGACCCCAAAACGTCCACCAAGAACAGTCCGCGCAACGTAACATGAACATCTGGACATCGTCTGCCCATTGCCCGCTAGGCTACATCTGCCGGAAGTCAACCATAGTTGTCGCCGGTTTCTCTACCGGCAACTTGGGCTGCCGTTGTTAGAACCGAACGACTCCAAACCATGGTATGTTGAGTGCCAGAATACATCAATTAGTATATTTGTCGTCCACCGTCTTCTGCGCCCGCTTCGAGCCGAAAAAGTTTGTTCTCCTTGCATCGCAATTTCGTATGTCACGCCGGGAAAGCCTGTCTTCAATGCCTTGCCGGGAAAGCCAAATGCGGCAATACCGGGATGTGGTATTGCCGCAGAAGAACGACGCGAATCTGCTGCACGAACGTCGGAGGAATCCCTTACCAATAAGCCGCATTGAAACGACGCTCCTCAGAAGGTGTCAAATAAGCTCGACAGGGTCTCTAACTCAATTAGTATGTCATTGCAATATAAGCTGATCATCCCCAGATAGAGCAGATATGAGAATACTTACATCATCAGCAAAGATGCAAAATGTGGCTTCTGTGTTAAGAGCTATAATATTATTAAAAATATGTTTAAAACATGGGCCTGAAATACTGCCCGTAGGTACACCAGCTGCTAAATTTCTTACATCTGGCAATTACCTGCTTATGTGTGCATATCGCTTTGGGTAACTTAAGTAGCTTTTTATTGGTGGCAGTAACTGCCCTTTGATGCAATATATTTCGCGCTTCGAAAAGAGCAGGTTATGTTTCAGGTAATAGAAAATTTTCCTAATATCAGCATATACGACGAGAACCATATTTTTAGTTTCGAAATTGTCCAGTATAAAATCTTTTCGATCAAGCAATGCTAACACTCCAGATGTTTCTTCACATGAAACAATATTGTAATGTGCTATGAAGGTTATGCATTTCTGAAAAATTTGCAAATCGAATGCGGATAATGATTTCAATGCCCCCTAAAAACACTGAAAGTATATACATAAGTCTAGAGTTTACAAACTCGTTTTTGTTGTCATTGCTTGTAAAACAGCTACTTTAGCTATCTGCATATTCTACGGAAACTTTGCAGTGTTTTGTGCTAAGGTTGATCACATCTTCAACACAAGACATATGATGTCAAAAACGTGCTTGACTGGTTAAATCTGAATTGCCCCAGGGTCACAACTGCTAATCTTCTTTGGTCTTAGGAATACAGATGTAACTTCGCTTTCAGTATCCGGGTTAAATGAGATTGTGCTCTCCTTTCAGTTACGATTGGTCTGCAAATAATAATACCGTTCTGATTCACCACTAAGTTTGCAAAAAGTCATTCCAATCGTAAGAAAGATATTGATTTTCTAATTCAATTCCATTCGCGTGTAGCTTGTCGATGGCTTTAACTGTACATGGATGATTTCTTACTAAGCAAAACATTTTCTGTACACTATCCGTGCGGTCAGCCCTGTAGTAAGCAAATTGAAGCAAAATTGTTTCTTCGAGTATTTTTACTGTTCGACCTGAACTTTTTACTAAAGCATTTAAAAGCCTTGTCCTCAACTCTCGAATAATTTATGGTTTCCAATAATTTTTTGTTACAAATACGAGGGAAAAACGTTTTGTATTTTTTTAATAATGTATCATGAATTTTAATTTTAATAATCTATTAATGAATATGAATAGATTAAACAACTTGTTTGCACTGGTTTCGATGGTAATTATGGTTCAGTTAATGTTTCCTACTTCTGCACGAAACTTATCTAGAACTTTTAGATGATCATTCTTCATAAGTTGAAAGCAACGTTACTAGAACACTCAGTTGGGAAACTTAGCGTTGAATCCTGGGCCGCTGACGTCCACCGAGACCGACCTAAATACGATGATTACGCGACCCTTTAGCGACAAAGCGAAACATGAAAGTTGCCTTATACGAATGCTTCTAGAGTCACTGAATGTTCCCAGAGCACCTAAACTCCCAGGCTAAAGATGCCAAGATGATAGTTCAATATTTTTTTTTTACTATAGTCACTTTCAGTTTTAGAAAACAATTTTTTCTGAAGAACAAAGTGAAAACAAAAACTCTTTTTGTGGGAACTTTTATTGGAGATTACTTCAAAATAACAGCCGCATGGTTTTTTTTAATCTTTAGTTTACAAGGTTTTGCTGCACAATTAGTATTGTTTTCCCACAACCATGTCTCACCGGTGATATCAGGTAGCGCGTCTCCACCTGGGGGCGTCCTAATTTCGTTAGTAATCCGCGGTGTTTTCCACCGCAAATGCTTTGGTGCCACAATGACCGAATAAACACAAAGTAGAACGGTCACTGCGGATGCTATCGAATGCAGTACTCCCGAACGTATACAAGCAGCCGTGCAGTTTCCCGAGTGGCCGCTGCGGAAGAAATAGCGGCGTTGCGATCGCTATTAGTTGGATTAAAACTTCTGTTTGGGCGAGTTCGTTCATACTGATTTAAAGGGTTAAAAAGCGCTAAAAAACAAGGACAACCAAGACACAAAGACGACAGAAGGGGCGCTATCCCGTCCTGGCGTCTTTGGTACCATTAGTTCTGTTCTCGAGTACAGATCAGGGGACACTTTTTTAGAGCAGGCTCTATGGCAGTTTTCCAACTAAATTGTTCTAGTAACGTTGTCTGAAACCTAGCATGATTTTGTATTATCATCTCCGTCGGACGCTTATATATACACATAAATATAGGTAAGTAATCGTTAATGTCAAAAAAATATCACACCACACCTAAAAACGGATTATGCAAATTTAGTTAAAAAATTAATAATGACTCTTAGCTCTGAGTGATTCGCGTTCAATCCAAAGGAAGGTATAGCCTTAAACACCTTTGTCCCAAATAATAGTCTCCAAAACTTGAGGTCCACGCGCAGCTCACTCCAATCAAACAGACGGTCTAAACTTTTACGTTAGGTTTAATATCCTAAGAAAGGGTAAAACACAGGCAAGATGGTAAGGAACTTTCATAGTAAGCAGAGGCACGCAACGATAGACAAAATGAACAAAACAACATGAATCTCAAGAACGTGGCGAATTACATTATTACACAACTGAATAAGGTATCAAAGACAAAAAACAATACTAAGGTTTTTGCAGTTGACCCGAGAAAACCCCGATTCTTAGTTCGTAGTCAGTACCACGTACATTGTCTATTTTATTACGTTGCGCCACTCGAACATCACGCCGCCCGTGAAAGTTGGTAGCGTCCGTCCGATGTCAGTGCAGTGTATGTCGACCTGAAATTTCGCAGTGTAGCATATTGGCACGAGGGGTGTAAGAGTATACATCGTTTTTCTGAAAGTGTTGGCGTATCGATTGGAACAACCGTACGCTTGAATGAGCAGGTCCATTTGTCTTTTCGATGGCTTCTCTTCAATATATTGTGAATAAAATCCCCATCCAATTTGCTGTTTTACCTGTTTTTTTAACAAACTCCTAAAACGTTTTTCAGAACTTAAATTAATTAAGGATATTGCTGTTGGCTAGATGGTATACGAGGGGCGTTTATAAAGTTCGTATTATTGTCACGAAGGAATAGAGATTCAGCAATCAAACTCGAGTAGGAGTTGAGACTTTCTCTACATATTATCCACCAAAAGTTACCCACTTTTTCTAGCGATGCACCGCATGCCGGAGGCCATTGTTATAGAACTCCTCGTTTTGAAGGTTCAGGAATCGCTCCACTTCAGCAATCACTTGGTCGCCATCCTTGAAATGCTTTCCTCTTATTTGGCCACACTGGAAGCGTCTGTGCCATTTAACCAAAGTGTCATAAACTGGGGTGTTGTCCCCGAACAACGCTCCCACATTGGAGTGAATATGCTTGGCATTGCTTCCCTTCAAATGAAAAAAAAAAACGGATGACTGCATGTGCTTGTCACCGACGGGCGGTGCCATTTTTGTTTCGACTCCCTAGCGGCGCTCTGAGCTACTATAGCATGCAATATTTATACTGTGCGGAAACAGAGGGACGCGCGCTCATGTTGATGCCTCTTTTGTTCCGTTTTTTTTTTTAATTTTTCGTGCCGATAATACGAACTTTTTGAACGCCCCTCGTACAGCTGAAAGCACAGTTTTGTTTCCCCATCAAAGAATTTCACGTTCAGCAACCTACCATGTTTCCTTGATCACAATAGTATCAAAATATACATTAAATATTAAGAAAATATCAATAGCAGAGTCTTTACTACGCGCAGATTGCATAGTTAAATACAAACACTTTAGGGATGAATCTCCTTCATCTTCAGTATAATCTGGTAAATCACTTGGTAGAAAGAAAAAACCAGGCATGGTCTGCCATCTCAAAAACAACAAACATATGAAAAACAAATCTAGTTTACTCTAAACTTTCATATGTCTTCCTTGTAGTGCACCACGTGTTTCCTTTCTCCAGCTTTTTAGCGTAGCGAATGCATCCATCGAGGTACCGGTTGTACAATTACACCTGGTCTCGAACACAATTTTTCGCTGTCTAAAGCAGAGCCATGTTTTGTTTTGTCCGTTTTTCAAGATTGTACCTGTCAGATGTACATTATCTTAATTGACTTTTTGCTTTCATCCACTGCTATATTGTACTCTGGTTTAGAAAGCGAACAATATTGCTGGGCACCTAGCTTGCTTTCCAGGCAATCTCTGTACTACCCTGGTATCGGTTTCATCGAGCAGGGCCAGTTCTGACTTGCTTGGTATTTTTTCACCTAAACAAGTACGTTTTTATTTTTGAGTTTTGGCTACTTTATGCGTTTCTAGATTTAATGTTTTGCTCCTCTAATCTAAATCATTTTTAAGGCGAAAGACTTATATGTCTCATTGTTCAGTCGACCTTCATAGTCCTCGAGTGAACACACGTCGTGACACGACAGGTACCAAAATCTACGGTTCACCACTGAACCACGAGATGGCGTTACTTGTGCCAGAATCGGCACAGACGCTATATTCCTCCATAGAGACTTTTCGCTCTAGTGCCTCGGCTGGCGTCGAACTAGCGACCTTTCATGCGTAAATTATCTCTCTGTCTTTCATGCATCAGCACTTGGGCTTTCGCCTTTAAGTCGTCTTAGTGATGACCTAAGAGACTCAGTGAGTTTTACGCGTTGTAGAGTTTTTTACATACTATTTTTATTATTTGTTTCATTTGCCTTTCAAGGACATTTTTCACCGTCGTTTCCTTTCACCTTTGTTAGCAAGTAACGTAGTATGCCGAGAGGGGCTTAAAGGAAACTAAAGCGGTGTTGTATTTGACGAAAACAGATATATCGTCTGTGTTTGGCCTCCAGGATCGCGAATATTGATAACTTTTTTTTATTTGTTGCATGGAGGCTTTAAGAATATTTTTAAAGTACCGCTGAATCCCTTCCCTCCCGGGACACGACGTAATGTTAGTAGTTTTTTCAATCTTATTTCTCGCGTATTTTTTGACTGCCAAAACTATGCACGCGCACTCTTTTTATTTTCAGAAATGACAACGAAAAAAAAATGACTGGTGTAATTGCGGGAAATATACCTGGAAAAACTTGCAGTTGCACGCGCTGACCACACAAATGAAACGCGCTGGGCGGCCCAAGGATGCCAGTATGACGTCGCGACCGGTCAGATATTTTTCGTGTTGACTTGCGTTTATTTACATCTTCGGGGAAAACTCTGGTGAAAACTTCAGTATAATTTTTATTTATAGGATATATGAAATTGGAAATATGTTTCTAGTAACCCTAATACCGAATTGCAGAAAATAAAATAATTTATAAACACCTGAAATTTAGATAGAATTCAGATAGATTTCATTTCTATAATCTGAATTGCAAAAAGTTTACCGCTCTTTTTGGAAGAGAACTAACGTGATGCTCTGATTCACGGAATACAAGTACGTAATAATCTCCCTCTAACTCGTTTTTTTATAATTGTTTTATATTTTTTAACGATTTTTAAACAAATAGAAACCGACACCTATTGTCATGAGGGAATCCAGTTTCATGGTAATACTTGCAATCACAATCGTCATATTGGGTTGCGTTTTTTGTTTTAATTTTCGCACTGAAAAGCCTGGGATTTCGTAAACTTGCGTCGTTAAAACTTTGACATTCATCCGGGAATAACCACGCCGATGGCACAAACTTTCGCACTACGAGTAGGATAACATGTCGCCAGTCTCCGGCAATTCCTCGCAGCATGAGAAACACTCGTCGTCTATCGGTTGAGGTGAGGAAAACGTACATATATAATGCAACAAAATTAGACAGCAGCAGCAGCGATAGAAATTGAGCAGATGCGCGTGCAACTGAAAAGGAAATTGCAACCAATCTGGATGTAGCGTGAGGGACTGCAGCTGAACCCAACAATGCTGCCACCTATGCCGAATGATCCTGTGATGCCGGCTTCGGTACTTTGTAGAGTACCCGCATGACGTCTGTAGGGGCTCAGACAATGAATCTTGAAACCGGTGAGGCTGGTTGGCAATATTTTTTTTATTCCACCCCAGTCTTCTTGATTGCGATATGATGCAGCCTTCATTGTTCACGAGGTCGTAGTTGCAAGCTCTGTTCCTGGAAGTTGCGTGATGAACATGTTAGCAGGTGTACGTAACAACGCTGCCGCTGCTGCCAAATAGTCCTGTAATGCCCGGCTATGGCTTTTGTAGATGATCCGCTTGACCTCCGTAGGGTTGCTCTGACAAAAGACCGTGACACTGGTGAGGCTGGTCGGCGATAAATTATGTTGTATCGTAGTCTTGAAGATTTCAATTTATTACAGCCTTCGTTGTCGCCTCGATCACGGGAACATAGTTCGGCTCATCAATCCTGGAAGTAGCGTGACGGACCTGTTATCAGGTGTACGCGCCAACGCTGCTGCTGCTGCCGAAATCTCGGCGAAATTACTCCCTACAGAACCCGGCCATCAGGACGCCGCGAGCCGCGAGCCGATGTAATGCACGCCGATTATGTCAAACCACACTATGCTCATAAGGACTGACAACTATTTATGTTTAAGATTCGCCCGTAGTTTTTAGTTTTATGGTACGTTGTTTAGTTTCGATTTACTTTATTTAGTTTGCATCGGACCGATGCAGTTTGAAACGAGTAATTTCGTGTGTTTGAGAAAGAACTATAGTGTTTTCGTGCTTCTAGATGGTTTCAGTTTACTCTTACCCTGAGCGTAAAAGCTAAGCTGGTCAACATGACCTTGCCGACAAAGTCTCGCCCTAGCTCACTCCCGAACATTGTAGGTGGACTATCTGAGACCACGACTGTGGGAGATAAGAAACCCAGCACGGCTTTACCGACTATTTTTCTCGACGAGTTGGCACTCTTTTTCAGAGTCTTGCTCCAGCCATCTGTCACGTGGGCGCGGCGAAGTTCGCTGCTGCTGTTTCAACGCTAACCCTTTCTTTTGTTTCTGGCAAAAGTTCCCCGATTAAGTCTTGATTTTCAGTTAATGCTCGTTGAGCCTTTTCCATTCGCGACAATATCTACCTACTATTTATTGATATCATAACGCGTATTCGTATTAACCAAATAGGGCAACACAAGGGCGTGTTCGACGATTTAACAAGAGCGCCATTCACAAATGTGTGCCTACACGTGGTATTACCCAGTCCGGCACTCACAACAACTAGACGTGACCTTTCTCATGCACAGCTCGCATCTGTGCCAGCAATTCCATTATTCCATTAGCAGGATCTTCTTTCTGGTCAGGAGTATTTGAAACTTAAGGAATGCAAATTATTCGTCATAACATTGCAGGGATAGCAGGACGGACCGGCTTTAAAACAAGGATTTCGCCGAGTTCTGTGTCGCAACTGCGGTCAGAACGGCAATTCAGCAACCTAATACCGGGCAATTTATATATTCTGGAATAAGTAGCAATTTATTCCGCATATACTTCCACGGAATGCACGAAAATCTCCTTTGACTGCATGAAGTCAGGCCCTATAAAATCGTCATCCCCAACCAACTAGCCTACAAGCCCTGTCTTGACCGTCCTCAACTACAACATTGACACATCCACTTCACAATAAATTGAGTGCCATATTGAAAACTTCCTCTCTGGGCTCAGTATCGCGCTATATACCCTTGTAAAGGGTCGATGGGGTGTTCTTGGAGTGGCAAAGTGCTGGTGCGGAAAGTTGCATTATAAAGACTTCAATCCGGCCACTACAAACAGGTTTGGGAAAAACAACGCCACGAGCTGGCGAACAGTACTAGACCTGCAACCGTCTGCATTGCAAGAAATAGAATTTGCATCAGCTGCATTCGTGTTCCTCTTACTGACTCTACAATTTTGTGTGTTTTTGCACTCTCCGCAATCTTTCGAAACAATTCGTGATCTACTTGCTTGGCTAAACAATAGATACACCAGATACATCTTAGGGTGGCTAATAAGTTGCAGTCAAAGATAAAAACAGACTATAATCAACTTTGATTCCCGTCTGCACAATGTAAACTGTAGCAACGTAAACAGAAGGAAAACAAAATTTAAAAAAAACTAAAATAAAAGATGTAGCTCTTTAATACACTTCTCGGTGTTAATAAGTGTTTAAGCACAACATTAAGTGTGGAACTTACGGTGTTTCTGAAATAAGGGTGGGAATATGATCCCAGTTACAACGACAGTGTTACAGTCTTCCACGTAGTTTTTTATGTAAATTGGCAACATTAAAACTTACCTATTCCTTCAACTTCGTGCCCCCAAGTGGAAACTTCATTTTCAACTCCTTCTGAGGAAACAGAAGAATGCTGAATGTCTCGGTGCTCTAAAGTCTATAATTCTATTAGTGATGCTCCCTGGTATAGCCGTAAACTCAAACGTTTATCAAACAAAAAGATGAGCTTATGTAGATCAGCTAAACAATCTGGTAACGGTGCCCGCTGGGCTGCTTACAAACAAGTCTCCGACGGATATGTAGTTGCACTAAAAATGCTACGGAAGAATTTCTTCAAAGCACTTTGCCATCAATGTTAATAAACGACATTAGAACATTTTGGCGTGCTATACAACCAAAAGATGAGGATACGATCACTTTAGTTGACAGCAGTGGAAACGTAATTCCTTCTAGCCAGTGTGCATTGGTGCTGAATGAAGTGTTTCATGGAAGTTTTCTGTAACTTCAGCAGTCCCGATACCCGATACTCCTGGCTTTGACTATCTTCTCATGTCTCCCATACTCATTGCCCCTAATGGTGTAGAGAGCATCATTAGATCACTTAAACCTTCTTCGTCTCCTGGATGCGATTCAATTAATCCCAAGTTTTTGAAAAGTACAAGTGCCTATTTTTCTATTATACTTTCTAAGATTTTTCAGCAGTCGCTTGACAACGGTTATCTTTCTGGTGAATGGATGGTCGGGCAATGATTCCACTCCATAAATCAGGTAGCAAGTCTTCTCCTTTAAATTGCCGACCCATTTCACTAACCAGCATTCCTTGTAATATTTTTGAGCACATTCTATTTTCGCTTCTCGTTACATTCCTTCAGTCAAACTGCTTTTTCACCCCTTCACAAAATGGTTTCCGCAAAACTTACTCCTGTGAAACTCAATTGGTATAACCTACGCCTAAACTAAACCTCATTCTTGACCATTCCTCATTTGCCGATTGCATTTTTTAGACTTCTCTAAGGCATTTGACAAGGTGTGCCACAAACCTTTAATATAAAAAGCTACACCAGCCTAACCTTTATCACAAACTTCTCGCGTGGATTGAATGTTTTTGTCTTAACCGTTCACAGTTTGTTTCAGCTAACAACTCCAACTCGCAGCCAACTGGTGTCCACTCCGGTGTGCCACAGGGTTCTGTTCTTGGTCCTCTCCTTTTCCTTATCTACATAAACGATCTACCTTCTTGCGTTTCTTCTAACATTATCTTGTTTGCCGATGACTGCCTGGTTTTTATAAAATTACTTGTGATGACGATATAACTAACCTTTATTCGGACCTTAATGCCATCTCTGAATGGTGCAAAGCTTGGTTTATGGACCTAAACGTTAATAAATGCAAATATATGCGCGTATCTAGAAAAGAAAATAGTTTTCCCACCTACTTTCAAAATCACCGTCCACTTGATGCCGTCACTTCTTACAAATACCTTGGCATTCACATTATAGCCGATCTCACCTAGACCGCTCACATCTCGTATGCTATTAACAACGCGTAACAGAATGCTTGGATACATCCGACGCAACTACTGAAAGCCCCTTCGTCCTTAAAACTTTTGTTATATAAATGGCTAATCCGTTCAAAACTTGAATATGCTTTATCTGCGTTAGATCCCTACCAAGAAAACCTAATAGGTTCACTAAAAATGGTTCAAAATAATTCAGTTGGTTTCAACCTATCTAACAATAACAGAGCTACAAGCATAAGCTCAATGAAATATAGCTTCAACCTACCAACTCTAGCATATTTCCGTAAATTATTTCCACCATGTCTATTTTGCAAGCTTTTCATCACCCATATCTGCGCCACGATTTTATTTTACCTCCCCCGTATACCTCACCCAGGTTGGATCATGCTTTTAAGGTTGGAATTCAACTCTGCAAAACTGACTCTTTTTTCAGCAATTTTTCCCACGCACATCAGATGAGTGGCTTCGCCTTGCGGCACCTACGGCAGCCATCGAAGACCCCAATCTTTTGAAGAACGCCTTAGCTATCATTGTATGATTAGGAGCCTCTTATTTAAGATACTAATAACTGCAAAAGATTGTTGTACCTTATGAAATGTCATCCACTCCCCTTTATAATGCTTCAGATCTTGAGGGTAAATAAATAAATATACGAACTGGTACAAAACGTTTTCCCTCTTTCTCTTTGAGGTCCGCAGTATTGATCTATACCTATTCTTATTGCGCTCGTAGGATTATACTGACACGTATAATACATGACAGACGCACCAACAACAGTTGTTTTTTTCAGCTAATATGTTGCCTGGTTAGCCCTTTAAAACGAAGAGATATGTATATATAAGAACTCTCCACCAAACCCCCTTGTCTCTTGCGTCAGCTACAAAATAAATCAGTTTCTTTTTTTTTTTTACGTTAGAGCGAGAACGATCACTCGCGTTGCGCCCAGAGGCGTTTGGAGGAGGAAATAAGTGTGAGCTAACACTCCCCTTTCTCTTTCCTTCATTTACTGGTAAGAACAAAAACTGCGTGCACGGTGACGATCTGCATATTAGTAGAATAATTTCGCGTACGCGGAAGCATTTTATAATAATATAGTAAGTTTGGCGGCATTAAAAAAAAGTCAATGCAGTGAGGTCGGAACGTCTTTGATGCTATGACAATTTCCCTCCAACTGTCACAATGCATTATTTCCCATAGCAAGAGCTTCGTTAAAATACCCGTCATATGATATTGCATCTATATTGCATCTCATAAAATATCTCAGCCAGGCTTTTCTTTGGCTATCCAGTCGCTTTAGCAAACATGAAAACACCGATGGTCGAGTAACAGAGAAGACCACTTTACTTTCAATAATTCGTCACATTATTATGTTCCAACTCTCTTTTTTTAATTTGAGAGGGGAGAGAGTAAAGGAATATTGTTCCATTATGTGAAAGTTAGCGATTGCCATTTAAAAAATCGAGCCTATCATAATAGACCATTTTTAAAACTGCTCGACCTTTCTGGATCGTGCTCCGATTATCGAAGTCATTCATTGTTTTGCCTCGTACGTTAAAGGGATAATGAACCGAAATTCAGGTTTCGCAAAATAAGGCCGCAGAAGCGTTGAACAGACTTTGTGAACTCCAATACATCACTCATACATCGATATCTCAAGCGGATGGCCGTACATTTGGAGAAGAAGGGCGTGATCAAGCGAGGTCTTTGACGTCGTTGTCCTCAGGGATAATAAGAAAATGAGGGGAAGAGTTCTCGCTCCTCTCCTCCTCTCTTCTGTTCACCAGCTCGACGGGACGGAGTGGGGAGGAGAGGGAATGGGAATCGTGACGTGCCTTGTCACGTCGGCCTCGTCGGCCGTGTTCAATCGCGCACTTCTTTTCCAAAACTACGGCGATACGTTACAGATATCGCTGTATGAGTGATGTTTTTGGTTTTTGTAGCGTCCCACCTATCCGTCCAGCCTTGTTTTGTGAGTTCGAAATTTCGGTTCAGTATCCCTTTAAGCATCTATACGACACAAAGTCCGAGTTGGGTTTTACCATGAACTCGGCTCAGATACTATCGGAAACGACTGCTGCGTGAGCGTTTCGCAGAGAATCAGATTGAATCACACGCTTCATATAAAAAAGAGCGAGTGTTGCTTGATGCGGTTTTAAAAAAAATAGTTTTTCGATGAAATGGCAAATAATATGTCAACACAGTAACCCTGGAAGACGCTTCGCTCGTGACGTCACATCCATCTATGTCTTCAATTCCCTCCGCAGATCTTTCTTCTCTTCTCCCTCCCTAAAGCCTTACCAATAAATACGCCCCTGCTTTCAATGCACATCTCCGATGACGTGAACCAAATTGCAGTTTATTTATCAAGCAAATAGCTCGGGGTCGAGATTCGTGCAGGGCACAATCATCACTGTGACACGAGACCAATCTCAGTAAATAAAGTATATATTTTCTGAGATTTAGTACATTTATGTATATTTATTTTAAAAAATTATGTTTAGAAAACTCAGAATATATTTACTAAATAACGTTGTGCAAATGCATTTCTGAATACTGTTCCGTGGACTATGTTTTTTTTTCTTCTCAATATTGTTATGAATTTAATCCAAAAGCGCAAAATGTTTTGTTTGTCTTATTCTTCAAAACATAACGATAAATTACAATAAGTAGTATATTTTACACTTTTTTGTTGTGAGATGTGTAAGCTGAATAAATTTAATTAATACTTATCGATTAAACTTAAATCCTAAGAACGCAATGTTAACAGGATTGTATGCCCCATTAGCATTACATGGTACCGACTGAAATGACGATTTACGGTGTGAGAAATTGACGCTAATGTGAGAATTAATTATTAGTTCTATAGCACAACGAGTTGCCTGGAGCCGCTTAAAATTTGTCCACTGAATTAATTTAATATCGCGTTCAACTTTCCAGCGGGAGTGTCATGGAAAATGTATTGCGCTTGCTTACCTAATTGGAATGTCTTTTCTTCATTCGTTGCTGGTTGGATACAAAAATAAAGTTAATAGGAAATATTTTCAAAGAAATAATGCTTATATGCAGTGCAATTCTTTATTCTAGATTCAGACTATTCTCGATATTCTATAAAATATAACATAAAAAATGAAATTCTAAAGCAGATTTTCTATTCATCTCGAACACGGCAGTCTTAAAACAAAAAGAATTGCATGTTTCTTTACCATAATATCACACAAACCTACTTAGTAGGTACTTTGTGTCTCAATTGTGGGAACAGCGTAAAGATGGCGTATCTAATGGGGCATCTACTTGAGGAAGAAATTCTCCACTTCGCCTCACTGAGAGCACGTCACATGATGCTGACATTACGCTTTTGTGAGGCGACGCTGTGAGGTCAAGGTCCTAGACGCAGCCTCGGAGCAAATGCTTAAAGAGTACAAACACTCTTCGGCCCCGACAGTGACTTCGCGTCTTAGTCGAGGAGAAACACCTAGCCGACCGAAGTCAGGCAACTCTGTCATGGGGTTTCTCCCTTGTGTGAATACTGCGTAAAAGAATGCCCGAAAAAGCTAGCTTTTCAGCGGGAGTGCAAGGGCTAAACTCCATAGAGCGAATAATGCGGCGAATAGCCCAAGAACGTCGTCCGGCAAAGTTCGCTCTTGCCGCGCCGTCAAAAAATGGCTGTCCTCCGTTTGTCTCTAGATAGGGTTCGCTAGGCGAACGCCGCTAACAGAAGCGCCAGACGCGCGTTGAAGGACACGGGCTAATCAGGACTTAGTACGCGGTTCACCATCCGCCTGGCTCGATGCACAGCGTTACAGACAAAGCATGCTTCCCGCCTAATCTGGACAGCTTATTCCCCAACAAGCGCTTGCAGGAATTTTTTTTTAAATGCGAAAGCATTAACTCTTCAGTGGAGCGAGCCGACGTCAGCAGCCGTGCCAAACGGCAGATAAATTTGTGAAGCCGCAATTTGAGGCATCCCAGCTTTAAAGCCGCGGCCAAAGTCTCGCAAAACGGCGACGAAATGACGCTTGAAAGGGCCGCTGCGCGATAGTTTCAATTAGCGCCACCCCATGGCGCTGCGTTACCGCGCCGCCAGCTCGCCCGCAACGAAAATCGGCTGCCGCGCTCGCGCGGCGGCACGGCCGCCCCGGCGTGCCAGCCGATTCCGTGCAGCCGAAAGAGCGGCTGCACGGCCGATGTCAGCGAGGCTCAGCAACTTCACGAGGACGCGCCCAAGACCGACATTCATTCTTTCTAATTCACAACTCATGAGAAGTGCTTAGGTTTACATCGAGCCTTTCAAGGTGTAAAAAATACATTATTATGGATTACTTACTCGTTTCGTCGAATTTGTTCAGCGTTTTTTGCGAAGATGGCGTGTTTGAACAAAGCTTTCGACTCGGTTGTTCTCGGTACATATTAACTTTACCCCTTGGCAACATTATCAGTCGCGCTGTTTGCGTAGGCGGCATCAGCAGCTTGTTCCTCTCGTTCAATTCATTGGTGAATAAATACATGGTGGCGAATTGTTGTACGCATTTTACGCGTGAATTACGCGGTGGAAGTTATCTTCATGGAGTCCAGACTTCGAGGTAACCTGAAGCGGTTCTCCATTTGAGGACACAAATCTAAATATTACTTTTGACGTGCGCCACTTTTTATAGACACTGAGATGTTTGGTTAAGCATCCTTTTAGGGATCACGACAATCGACATAATGTTTCAATTGGGTGCTCGGAGATTAAAGAAATCAATATTTCAATGCAACGCTCAAGCCCCACCATCCGGGACTGACATCATGTTACACATTTCTGAAAAAACTGGAGATGACGGGCGACTAAAAAGAGGACAACACACAAAACGTCTCCCCGTTTTTGTCGTCCGTCATTGCCGGTTTTTCAAATATGTGTAACATCAACCAGCTCGCGTGTCTACTTACTCTATCTTCAATCATTCTTACGTCAAATTAGGAGTTTTCGGAATCTCCTCTCTCGCGCATCTTCAGCGCCTGTCAAAACTATGCACGCGCACTCTTGTTATTTCAAAAAGTCGAGAAAGAGACCTCACGACTGGTGTATGTGCGGAGGAATATACCTGGCAAGCTTGCAGTTGCACGCGCTGCCCACACGAGCGGCGCGCTTGGCGTCTCAAAATTCCTATTGTTACTTCACGACTGGCGGGAGGATTTTCGTCTTTTCTCTCGTTTAGTTACAACTTCGAGGAAAACTAACGTAATATTCAGATTCAAGGAATAAAAATACGTCAAAACTCAGCATCTAACTCGTTTCTTTTTTTAAAGAAGTGTTTAAACTTTTATCTAACAATATGTTGCGCAACGTTCGAGTTTTACCCTTTCCTGTATATATATATATATCGAAACATTTAGAGGAGTATATATGCATATTCATCAAGTGATAGTGATGCCAAAACCAAACAGTTAAATATACCCTTTTTTTCAGTACCGTTACGTCAGGGGTAGGCGAGCGTCCTGGTCCAGCCTGCTGTCTAAAAAGTCACTAATCCAAACACATCTTTCGTGCTGCCGCGCGGGCTGGAGGAAGCCTCCAAAGTATTGATTTAACGCAATAAAACTGCTTGAAATGAGTTAGGGACAAAACCTACCATTGAAGGAGTGAACTTCTGCCTTCTCTTGCGTCACTTTTTTGTTGATAGTAGATAATTTTATTTTGAGAAACACGGTGATGAGCATAATTATAAAGTTAAAACCTTCGCGAACAGTCTTTTTTCCGCTAATATTTGGGTTGCTATTACAATATATTTTCTGGTGTGTTTAGCGAAATTTTAGCCTGTCCTCTAAAGAAATTGGTCTGTAAAGAAAAAGCCGGAGTACCCCTTATCTGTTTCTTGCATATAAGCCACAATAATAGACACAATTCTCTGTTATTTTTTCCAGAACACCAGGTCAGCTAATATCGTACACATTGTGTCGACTTCAGTGGACAAATGTGCTTTCATCTGTCACCCATAAATGGCGCAACCACATCGCAAAAGTTTTTCTATTTTTTTATTAATTTCATTCAAAATGGCAGCATCCTGAAGTTAGATGTGAGGCACTTCTGTGTTTCTATTTTCGCTGAAGACTATCCTAAATATTTATTGTGTAATTAACAAATATTGGCACGTGTTCCAGGCTGTCTTAAATTGCAAGACATATGAATCATATTGGCCAATGCTTTCTAAATATCCAGTCGGCGTGCTTTTTGTGAAATATCCACCCTCGTGGATGTCACAGAACGAAGCAACAAGTGCATTGAATGGCCATATACATCGCACAATCTTGTCTTCCTTTTTAGCACGCCGTCTAACGACATAATTGATTTTTGTTTGTGTTAAATGGATTACCCTAATTGTATGTATTGTTCAAACAATTAATACTTCTTTTTTCTAGGGGAACGCGAATCGCCACAAAATCATATTTGAATGATGCAGATATTGATTTTTGTATTCAACACTCTACTGTCTTTGTCAGCGTCGAGGATAAGTCCTGGCGCCCAGCCCAGGCCCCTGATTCATGGCATGGCAAAGCCGCTGGCGTCCGAATATTTGGCGCAGTCGCGACCGGCTCACTCATAAATCGGGAAGTTACGCAGTGACAAGCGTAACAGATGCTTATTGCATAGCGCAGAGGTCAAGACGGATTACGGTCCTCACGAAGGACCGTGCGTTTTGCAGCTTCTCCGGAAGACGCAGGTATTTTCGTAAGCGGCGCCTCCCGAAGAGGGAACCAATCGAATGTTTTTAGATGCTGCGCAGAGCGGCTTCTTTATCTAAAGCTTATTTGACGCTTGAAAAAAGCACTCAGAAACAAATCGAAACCAAGTTTAGAATCAGCGAGGGTTATCCAGTTTCCAAGTCGAGAGCCGTTGTTCTCAATTCAATCATTTGGTGACCTCCGCACCCACTGAATCTTGCTTGGTGAAAGATTGCCGCGCCACGTTACACTAACATAAGCAGCCAACATGATTGCGCTCAGCACGGAATACTGAGCTTGTGCGCTCTCTGTGCGTGTGCTGTGCACCATGTTTCGTGACGACGCCTGGACGACCGTCATGCGCCTCCGGAATTCCCGCTGCGCTGCACACTGGACTCTACAAAAGCACTTCGCTCAATGCCCTTACCCGTTACAAGCGAGAGATCGTCGCGATTCAGAACCAGGCTCTTCTGCCTGGGCGCTGAAATCGCGACGATCTCGCTTGTGGCACAGCTGGGTATCGCAGGCACGGTACATTTTAGTAGAGTCCAGTGTGTGCAGTGCAGTGGGAATTCCGGCGACGCAGTAGCTCGCGTCTGAAATTGGGGCAGCGCTTGGTACCGCGCGGTACCAGTGGCTCTGCAAAACCACTGAAACCAGCTCGGAATTCCTACAGGATCTAAAGTGGGGCACCAGTGTTTGTCCATCCTGGAACTGCAAGCGGTTCCAGGGTCTCCAGGCTGGATAAAACAATGGCGCCCCAATTCGGGGTCCAGAGCAGAACCGCTATTTTTCATTCCGGCCTGTATTTGACATTTTCGTATGGGGTAGAATACGAGTACCTAAAAAAAGTTGCACCGCGTCAGATTCTATCAGAAAACGGGTCAACATAGGAATGTACAAAACCACACCAAACAGAAAGCTTTCTCCCGACTATTACAGCTAATTCCTTGTGCATAAGAATGTAAAATTCAGATTGAACGGCTACCCTCAACTATCACTACAGTCTATTTATCTGGCTAAACATTTGTCGGCTTTAAACTACACGGAAGGAAACATCACTGAAATCAAAGAGCTACTATGCGACTTCTCTCTTACACGATACCCATAACTACTATGTACTTTTTTCACGACTTTCATACGTTTCAGGGTAAGATACGTCTGCGCTATGGAATCCAGAACTTCTAAAAATGCAAAATTAATATATTTCAGAGCAAAGTACTGCTTACTTTTTCTAACAGCAGGTCAAAGCACGTCGCACGACGTGGCCGAGAATGCTTTCTAGCGCCGCCATGCATATCGGAGCCGATCAGAGTATGGAGGAACCCGGCGGCGACAATTCGAGACCACGAAAACTAAAAACAAAACTTGTATCTCCTGAAATACGTTGAACTTCTCGTAAGTCTTGCTTTAGGTCCTAAAAAAGATACTAAGATATTAAATGTAGCCTGAAAGATACACTGTGCCTCAAAGGGTTAAAATATAAAAGCGAAAGCAAATATTTTGGATCTCGAGAAGTGGAGGAATCGCCGGTGGTGTCTGTGTACACTGGGCAATTTGTCCGCGAGCTCGTTAGAGCAGTTGGAACGCGCGGATGGAGAACAAATGGTCATGGGAGCAAGTCACAAGAAGAGGTAAGGTGATATTTTTGTGCTTGCTGCATTGCGATTCGGGGACTTCGCATTATTAGATCTGCAGCGACACTTGTAGCTTAATATTCAGTGACCGATACGAGCCTGAATGTATCGCTTTAAGAAGAAAACTTTCCGGGCGGCTATCAGTTTGAAAGTTTTGGTAGAGTAGTCATTTGCGTAGTCATGGGCACCAGCTAGTTGCCTTCACCAATTGTGGGGTCGCTCTTAAAAATCGCCACCCGATCAGTATGTGTGCGCTCGTCTCCCAGAGAATGAAACAACACAACGAGAAGATAGCAAATCGGTTTACTGTCCATTTCCCAGTTGTGTCCGTCTTCGAGAGCCGTCACTCCGGACCCGCCGACCGGGTTGTCGCCCGTTATTCAGAGCTCGCAGTCGGAGTCCGTATCGAGGCCTTCCGATTGTCCTTTCCACGCCAGCGCTGCGTAGGCAAGCTGTTCCGGGCTATCACAGCCCGAGTATTGCTACGGAACCACCCCCCGCAGGATCTCGTCATAGCCTAGGCCGGTGTGGCCAGGGCTCTGCCGTTTCGCCGGTCCTGATCCGAGCCTCGCTGTTGGAATGCTCCGCGATCGCCATGGGCCAGACCGGCCAGGGCGGCTCCATCGTTCCCTGCGCGGCCCCAGCCTGGTGCAGCACCTTCTGCCTGGTTCCTCGCGCTCGCCCCCTGCTAGAACATGTGGGTAATTAAAACTAAACTCTGCATGCTAGAGAACAGTATGCACGTCGCAATGCGCTGTAATGTGGTATGCAAGCCTAGTGTAAAAATGTGACGAGCAACAAAGTGCACATGTGAGAAGGATATTTAAACTTCACTTCCGAGCTTTTCGCAAAAAAAACTTACGCATCCTGTTTTTGCATGCCGTCACATTGAGTTACCAGACTCAGCATTAAATTGGGTTGCCGAAACAAACAAAACTTTATGTGCTATGAAAATTCACTATTTGAGAACTCGCAGGTTTGGAAGGTTATGGGTACGACGGGTGTACCAGGCAACTGCATGCGTAGCAATACATGC
>JAZHYW010007348.1:0-52780 GCA_037355805.1 Ixodes ricinus
CAAGATCAATTTCGGGTCCGGTCAAAGCCATCAAGGGCTTGTAGGATCGAACCAACAGTTTTAATTGACAAAAGTATCACAGGCACGGCGACGACAGACACTCAACCACGTACACACGAAATAGGCACTAGGCCTCATAGGGCCTGGAGTCACACAGGCACGATGGGGACGAGAACGCTCACACACTCAGTTGGATCAACATTGTGCGATCCTTCGGTCGCACAGGCACTGACATCGACGAGCACACGCCAACATAATCACACAGTTGGTAGAACCTCGGAGGGCCTTGGGGAAGTAGGTGCGAGGTCACGTGTGGCACGATAAGTCGTAGAATGAGGTGGAAGAGACAAGGAAACAAAGCGAACGCTGACGCGCACCCATGCGGCACCTATGGGCGACTGAATCCGGAGATGATCATAAATGTAAAAAAAAAAAAAAGACAAATTCAAGCATGATTGAACCTTGATGCTGCGAGGAGGACTACCTGCAAAAGTAGTGGGGCGGGTAGCTATAAGCAGAAGATGCAGTGTAGAAAGCAGGAGCATTCGCTCAAAGACACAATCACATACCTAAAAAAAAAAAAAAAAAAAAAATCTTTGCCCAGGGCCTGTTTAGTAATGTCAGAAAATACATTTTGCAGCTTCCTTTTCTATTTGCTTGTTAGAGGTGATGAGACAGGCGAGTGCGAGGAGAAGTCATTAAAAAGGCTAGGCGCAATGTTTGCGCAGACTCCTCACCATATCGAGTCCGTACCGAAGGAATTTGATAAGGAACGAAACATCAGGTTCACGACATGGATTGGATGAGATTTTGAACTCGCTTTCCCAAAAGTGCCGCCTGTCAACTGTTTGAACAAAGAGAGAGTAAAAAAAGGATGGCAACTGAAGAGACTCAAAAGATTATCAGTACTAGAGTATTGCGTGTGATAGGCGTTTCGACAATAATAATAATAATAGTAATAATAATAATAATAATAATAATAATAATATTGCTATTATTATTATTACTATTATTATACGTGCACCGAATACGTGCACCAAAATGTAGTCTCTACCCTAAATTTAACGGGTAAAGTGAGCAAATAATTTAGCGCCGATCTTTATGCATAAAATATGGAGGCCGAGGAAGAGGCACCACCTCAGAAATATCAATATCGCGCTGCACAACGCGGGAGAACTAATTTTAAGCCTAAACTCAAGCCCGATTTCAGATTCACATCTGGTGGATGGTGGGAAGTTCTCGTGACATCACTTGTGGCATGGAGCAGCGCCGTTCTTGCGGGGAAATACGGCGTGCCGGCAGAATGAGCCTAGGCCTGAACGAGTTTGCAAAGCCTTGGCGGAGAAAGCCAAAGCGTAGTTGGCCACAGTGAGCTCGTTCTCGTTGCGGCTCTTTGCGCGACACGACGCGAGCACGCTTCCTGGCATGGCCGGTATTAGTTGCTGCCGAGTCGCGAGCTGCGAGCCGACGTTAGAAAATATACGTTTGAACAACGAGATGTGTCAGCCAGAGCCACGCAAATACCTGTTCACACTCGAAGCGCACGCGCGCGGTCGATCGAAGTGCTGGATTCGCTCTGCTAGACCGCGTTTCGATAAAGCGCTTCTGGACCAACCTTTTACGATTGCAACTTCCGATACTGACGTGACACTCGGCAAAGAGAAGGTTGGACCGACATCGGGTAGCTCCCACGAACTGCTATAGCTCGACAGTGACGTAGCGTCGTGTCAGAATAAAAAAATGGCATACTAATAACGAAGGCGTACGCTACCACCGTGTTGGTGAAGGTAATCCGTATGGCGTTTATTTGAGCTCTATGTCACACAAATCAAGGTAGATAGAATCAATGAGAGTCCCTTTTCGACGACAGCGTCCGTCACTGCTGCCTCGAGAAAACAAGGAGATCGAGATGATAAGGGGAAAAGATTGACCTCTGAAGTGCTAGTTCAGGGATCAAGCTGTCCATCCGGGGAGGGGTCCACAAGGTCGCGCCAGCGGGAGCACATTCCACTCAGCCAGGCCAGCCCGGTCGTGGGCAGACGGTCTTGGCCAAGGACCGCTGGAGCAACGGTTGCGCCGAGCCGATGTTGCTGCTGAGGCCTACTATATTCTGCCGAGCTCTGGCTTGGTCGGTGGAATCGTGGTCGTCGTGACAGCTCTTCTCGGGTGTTTGTGGATCCAGCGTTCTTGTTCGTCGTGGTCTGTTTCAAGTACTCCTTCCTTTTCTTCGCTGGTGCGGAAATCGGGACGCTGCGAGAAGAGCACGTAATTATTATAAATGTCCGTTGGTCGTCGCGACCAAGTGACTGAGCTGTCGTTTCTTCGTCTGGCCATGTTGATTTGATCGTAAAAAGTGCGTAAGACAGCTTCGGAGCTGTCGTAGGATTCTGTCGTAACTCCGCGCAAAAGTTACGGCAATTTCGTTATCGCGAATACGGGTTTTCTTTCAAATTTGTCGTACGCACTTTTTTTCGTCGTAAGTTCGCTTTGAGAATCCGGCCTCGGAGCTGGTTTTGTCAGTGGTGCCGTGGTTGCCGGCTTGCCGTGGTGCATGCGTGCGCAGCCCTTGCACATCTCAAACGGCCACGTTGTCACAGGTCGTAAATCGTCGACGCGCCACCAAGCGGCAACGCTCCTAACCACAACATTCACGCCGTCGCCTTTCCCGTCTGGCACAAGTGACGTCACGAATGCGCCGAAGAGATCCCAAGACGCATCGCGCTCTCCGATGGCTGATCTTCGAGCGCGCCCAATCGGGCCCTCAGGGGTGAAAAATATAGCCATCCGTTCAAAACTACAAACGCGCGATTAGGATTTACGGATATCATTGATCATATTAAACATATTTCTGACCATATATTAGGTTTATTTCAAGTTTCGATTCAGTATCCCTTTAATATTTTCTCCCGCTGAATCCTTGACCTTCAAGCTATGATTATTCCAATCTTTCGCTCTCTCTATTGTGTTCCTATAGGCCTGCCTCAGAAGACGCTAGGGCTATTTCTGAGTGAGCTAGAACTGACTCTCTCAGCGTTGCTCAGTGTATGCATCACCTCTGTTTAGTGGGTGATTTTAATATAGGTACACTAAACACAAATAATACCATTGTATGTGACTATATTAAACATTGTTGATCCGCCTCTGGTTTAGAATGCGAACATGTCTTAACGAAGAAGAACCCGCCCTCTCGTTTCGAGAGTGAAGCTGTGTTCCACTCGATATGGCAAATGTATGCGAGAGTACTATGTCCCGTCCTTGTTCAACGCCTCCCGGACTCTAATTACCAATTACTGAAACAAGAACTCAAGTGCTAGAATTTGGTGCACAAGTTACCTGCCTTTTCAGGTTGTGTGTATAGGTACCGTTTGTGAGATGTTTAGTTGTGTGCTAGTTGAAATATTGCATTTCTATTTTTTTTGCTGCTCATCTTGTGTCAATTTTACTTTACCTTTGTACCTAGACAAACAGATATGTCCTTTTATTTTAGGGTGTCATCACACAAGCCTTTGTTGGCTTTGATGTACCGCGTATTCACATTCTACTTCTCTCGTGTGAATGGGCAAATAAATTATTATTAGTAAATTAATATTATGATTAAATATTATAATAATAACAAACCTCATGTAATGTTCCCCAGAACGACAATAGTTTTTATATTGGCAAACGTCCACAATAATATTACAAATAAGAAGCTTAAAGGATATACACTGATCACAATAAAGAAAAGGAAAAAAAGAAGAAAACTAGTACAAACTAATTAAAAAATGAAAATTAAATAGTAAAAACGCGAATTACTGAGCTGGTGGCGGTACACAAAGTCCGATACAGAGATGTCGATATCCGGAGTGGCAACACTGTCATAAATTGATATACAGCTCCTTGAACTGTGACCATACGCAAAAGTTGCAGAACTTATAGCGTTACCTTGTCCCAAAAATTACGAGTCACTATCGCGCACCTTTAATGTGGCAATGAAGGCGAACGCAACCCACAAATGCGTGGAGATGAGTTGCGTCTGCTGCAACGAACGGGCCCTATATTCTCGTTGAAGATTTTCCAAAATATCGCTCTTCTACTCTCGAGTAAGAGAACGGCAAGCTCCGAAACATTGGCTAGGGGGCCCGGAACTCCAGCACCCTCTGCGGACCGCCGCAGGTATAGGCTTCGTTCGCAAGCGTTTCACGGAGTCTGCAAATTCACAGCGAACAGGACATCGCGACGGTGGAATCGGTCACCGACAAGAACGAGAAAAGACTCCCGGTGAGGACGCCAAGACCGCAGTCGCTCTCCTCGCGTCCTACAAAGGTCACGGCGTTCCCGAGAAATCGCATAGAGTTCCTACGAGTCAGTTTGCATTCGAAAACCTGACCCGCGTTTGCATTCGAAAACTTACCCGCGTCCAGCGTCGCTCTACCTGTGTTATCACGTGACACGACGACCAGCCGAAGTAGCTCGGACCTATTTGGGGTAAGGTTTCGAACACCGCCCTTCCCTTTCCCGTTTTCGGAATCTCAAGAGCAGCGGAGGCCTTGAGTGATTGACCGACAGCCAACAGAGCTTCTGAGCGGCTGTCTGGAACCACGTAATGAGCATACTCAAGGCCCCCGTAAAAAACACCGGCAAAAAAAAAAATCTTTCCACACAAAGAAACAAAAAAATCTGAACGGAAGCGGATTGTTGCACGACTTATGGTCGGAGTCGGGTCGCCTCACAATTTTTGAAGTGTCCTGTTTGGACAGGTCTCTACACGTGAGACGTTCCCGTATTCGCGACTCCAGCAGAATGGACGGCACCTAGCGGGAAAGCACTGAACCGGCAGGAACATGGTTCTTTGGCTATTTCTGCTCGTACTTTGCGGCTTCCGTAATTCCATGTCGTCGGTGGTTTGCGCGATGGAACATTTGTCCCGGTGACCCTGTCGTACCTGTAGTATCAGCTTGTGACCCAGGTTGCTCCGCACGCAGCCTACGCAACCGCGTGAACCAGACATTTCGCGTTTATCAACTTTTCATCAGGAACTGTGGAAGGGCAGCAGGCAGTCGCTTTCAGCGCTTCCTCGAAGAAAGTCAAGCGTCTCAGTCCTCCCGCAGGTTCGAAACCTGCGGGAGGACTGAGCAACGGGCAACCCATTTTGAGTCCAATGCTCGCTTGTTCATGCCCCAGGGTTGTGTCGAGCTGGAACGTGGCACGGCACGACCGCATCAGTCCGTCATATTTGCCCGATGAGGGGCGTCCCCTATAGGCCGCTGGAGTCGCAAATAGCTCTGGAAAGTAACCACGGTATTATCTTACACCGGAAAGTAACCGAGACTGGCGCCCACGCTCACGGTGCCATCCATCAGGTAACTACCTGAAGGGGTCATGAAACGATTTTCCTACTTCTTCCTCCTTAGCTTTAATCCTCAACTCAAATGAGAATTCGTGAAATCACGTCCTCGTGACATTCTTCGGCACCGGTGCGATGACTCTAGCTTCCATCGTGCTTTTTATGCACACCATAGAACTTGTCATTCCCCAGTGACGATATGTTCCGTCAGGGCACGCATTGGCCACGAACGCGAATAAAAATATTCGTCGACGGATTTGTTGTTGACGAGCGCATACGTCCGACTGACGCAGTGCTCTTGTCCAATGTATGAGCTGGGGTCGGTTGACGTCAGGTTGGCACCGCTGACGCGCTTTGGGAACCGTGGATGTATCTTAGTGAAAAGGCGGAGAGCTTTCGAAGGAAAGAAGGTACGAAATAGTCCGCTATATTTTCAAATGTTCGTAGCGAAAAGCTGGCTTTTGACTTTCTACCCTCTTTCTTTCGGCCACCTAAACAATATGCGATTAGTAAAGTCCCAATTTAAAATAATTTATCCCAGCCCAAAATTTGTTTCATGGCCCTTCAACACGTTACATATAAACTTGATAGCAGTTTCCTGGAATGAAGATACTGGCTCTAGTTTGGTTTTAAAGCATGGCGGTTTTAAAAGAACCTCCCGTACTCACCAGAATCAGCCAATCGGCGTTGATCACGTGACCTTTCCACCAGCCAATCTGCATCGAGCTTCGCGGTTGATTTTTTCTTTAGCTTCACGAAACCTGGCGACCCTTCCCCCTTGACGAGCCAAAGAATGTTTCACGTTAAAAAGAAGACACAACTTTATAAGCAGCTAAAGTTTTTTTTCTAATCATATAATACATAAAAAAAAACGTTCCCCGACCCGCATCTAACAGGCTGTACAAGCTTCCTCGCATGTGTTTCATTTTTCCCATCATATTTGTTTCTCTTGAATCGCGTAAGGCCTTCCATATAGAGAGAACATTTGGCCGACAGATTTTGCAGCAATAGGCAAAACAAATAAACGTGGGGACTGGGAATAAGGGATACCGCGCAGTCGGGCCGATTGTCCACCATGTAGATCATAATAACTAAAAAACAAAACAAAAATCACTAAACTACAAAAAAAAAAAGATAGAGACAACACAACAAGGATATTAAGGCGGTCTTTTTGCGCTGCTCATTGCTTTTAGTGTCTCGTGTTTTCGGGCTTACTTTTCCATTTTTGGCAATCCTTAAACGAGGCCGTCCACCGGACAAACCAAGCTCTAGGGTTCATCTCTAAAAGGTTCCGCCTATTTAAGAACACCAAACAAACGAGGTCGGATGGTGGGACAAACGAACGAAAGTGGGAACGGCAGATTTGGAAACACCCGCACGCCCACCATTTCCAGGTACACACACCGACCGCGCAGCATCGAGCGATCCTGCACCGACACGTTCCGAGGAGCAGCCCCCACACACAGAGAAGGAAAAAAGGGGGAACGCTGCCCGCTCTCGAAAGACGGGCACGAACAGATTGTTCACGTCGAGAAACGGACGGGCGCCCCAGCGTCCCGCCAACAAAAGCGGTTCGCTGTCGGACAATGAAGCTCCCGAGCACGTCGAGCGAGCAGCCCAGAGGGGGCCCCCCTCTCATATTCGATAACTTGCCATAAATCTACCAAGAAAAAAATATATATATATTTATCTACCGCACAGCCTCCGCGCCAGTATAAAAATCCGACGCTACGCTGGAAGCGACGATATTTGAGCGAGCGGGAAGAAACGGCTCCAAAATGGGGAAAAGCCAAAAAGTCACCGAACAACAACAACAAAAGAAAATATAATAATATTAATACGAAAGATGAAGTAAGAATGAGAAAGATGGAGCAGTGCCTGCCCCCTCTTCTGCACGTGGGATAGCTGCTTGCCTGGAGGGCCATGAAAAATTCAGCGGACCCCGGCCGGGCGGTGAACAGCGGCAGCGCCTTTTTCGTCATCGGAGTGGACGCCAGGTTGGGATGGAGAGGAGCGGCGATTTCGCCGCCGAATTCGATTCCGGGTCGGACGTGCGTGGATGACAGCGGGGGGGGGGGGGGCATTAAGGACGGGGAGGGAGGGGCTTTCCAGAGATGGGGCAGCGCACTCTATATGGTCCACGTATTGCACCTTGCGATGGAGCGCGGACAACGCTACGGAATTCCGTCGAAGCCGACAACATATCACACAGGCACTGTCCGAAGCGTGTCTTCTCCCCTGGTACGACGGTCCTGACAGACATGTGTTCAAAGCATACGCTATGGAATATAACGCAAACCACGCTTGGCCTGTGCTCGAGGCGCGTGCGACCGCATAGAATTCTTGTCGTCGTGTCTGACGCGAACCCCCGTGTGTTTTGTACGAAGTACGGGCTGCGTGCACGGCGGCTCAATGCTACGTGAGTGTCACCTGACCTTGGAGAGGGCCCCTGCGACGCGAGGAAAGCGTAGTCACGGGGCAAGTTCGCAGCGCCGGATTGGATGGAATGACTTCCTGGCTTCCTTCGCGGTCCATTGAGATGCCAAACGAAAACTACGGGCTGGAATATGCGCTCGCTAGGTCGCGAATGAATTTATATATTTGTTCAATGCTTCCTCGCGTAATACCAATTTTTTTAACGTTTTCTTATGCATTTTTTAACTATAAATTATATTGAACCCGTTTTTAAAAAAGAAGCACTTTGGATCTGAAGTAAAAGAGAGCCCACGCGATCGGCCAACGAGATTTAGGCGTATATAGCTCTGAAGGGTAGAGAAATGCGCTTCACTGTGATTCGCCCTGTGGCAGGCATTAAGGCACACCCGGGCGCGGGACATAATCGCGTAGCGTTCGAGCTCCGGTAGTTCTGAAATCAGGCGCCGAGGCGAAGCTCTCGCGCACCTCTCCTCTTAACACGGATTGTGTTTCTGGCCTGCGTGTCAGCGGAGGAGCGTTACGCTCCACCGTAACGAAAAACCGTTACGCGCGGGGCGAGGCAAGGTGGGGCGCACGTAGCTCATAGTAGGCAATGCGTAAGCATTTGAAGCATATAGGAGCATAATTAGTCCTACTTAATCGCATTTAGTCATAATTGGCGAGATATACTATGCTGCACGGCGGGAGTCGAACGTCAGACCAGGAAATCCGTAACCCGACGCTTTTATTTATTTATTTATGTTTTTTTGAGTAGTCAAATTGTTCGCACACGATAAGTAAATGGAAAGTTGGGAGAAAACAATGGTAGCACAACACTGTCTAAATTTACGCTCTTCAGAAATATCTATACTAACGTTACCACAAACCTGTTGTAAATGATTACGTCAATTGAAGACGTGTAACGGGTACTGAGTCATAAAAACTAGAAGAATAAAATGAAGAGTAAAGTATACTAGACCTACGAGGAACGCGCAAGCAGATGTGACTTAGTGGCGCCGGTGAATCTGTTGTACCATTCACGATCTTGTACAGAAAGATCAATCCACGGAACATCGGTACATTTTGCTCAGCACCAGGAAGAGGAGGCTAAAGAAGCAAGCGGGCTAAGCGGCATCCTGCGGAACTGGACGACTCTCGGCGCGTGCTTCCCAACGACGGGTCGCAGTTCTTACGACGTCAGGGGTCCTGAACAAATAGAAACTCATGTCGATAATTTTCATAAACCCAGAGAGTACACGAGTGTGAGGTGCGTCCAACAAATCCGAAACCACCCAGAAAATATTCCGTAACCAAGCATAAGAGATCCTAATGCACGCAAAATGCATGCACGACAAATTACGTGCTTTCAGATTTATCAGAATGCTCGACACAAATTCGGATGATGGGCAGTAAGCAGTGGGGTTGCACGGTCTGTCTGCTGGGTGTCCATCAAACACGCCCGAAGGTCAAAGAGAAAACTATGAACACATTTTCAAGCATTCGAGCAATCGAATCCACCAGTCTAAACCGACAAAGTTCAAAAGGCGTGTTCACACATTTTCAACGTCTCCTCGACTAATTTTCCTCAAACCCCAGTAGCTGATATCGCCTGGGGCTTCTCCCATATTTTCTGTTTTGTGTGCCCCGGGGCACTTCCGTGACAAGTCGGGAATAAAGCTGTCGAGAAGAAATATACACGTAGAAGTAAAAAAAGAGAACAGTGCCCGAAATGTTGGCATTGGTTCGTGACGGCAATTTGTGCAGGATCCTGACGACCGTTATCGGTTCTAAATGCGCTTCGTTCCTGTCGGTTCTCGACGTCTACTAATATCCTTTTTTTTTCTACTTTTTTCGTACCTTATATAGATACTCGTTCCACCATCTGCGGCCGTGTTGAGTGCAGCCCCGGCCAAGCAGCGGAGAAAGAGAGAGAGAGAGAGAGAGAGAGAGAGAGAGCTGTCAGACAGACAAACGCCGACGCAGCGATAAGGACTGCGAGATCGTGAGAGCCGCTGCTCTCGGAATCCGCCGATCTTGAACGCGGGGGATTCTCACGACTCCAGACGTGTGGCGCCTCAACAAGTCGCATGCATAACTAACGCATTCGAATAACCAGTGAGTTTACCCATACGCTCTTATGGCTTCGTTAACTTCACTCCTCTACTTAAAAAAAAAAAAAAAGCGCGGGCATTTTTACGATTTGTATTTCAAATATCCTATAAAAATACCATATTATGAGTTCTTTTTAAGGCGCAGTTAAACCGCTTGTACGTTACACAAGACGCGTTGTTCGCTACAAACATTACGACACAACTATCTGTGAACTCGACTCAATCACATTCGAAGCACGTTGACTCGTACGTGTCCACGATACCAACATGTTGGCGGAGACTTTGTGTATCACTGATACGACACGCTCGTCATGCGCTAGAGAAACACGGCCCAGAGCGTGTCGGCCCACTGCCTCTTGTATGATATGTTAAGCAGCACGACCGCCCTCGACGTAAGTGAAGAATGCAGGGGTCAATTTTTGACGTTTGGCCGCGGTTGTCTACCGTACTTTCCCGTTTACGGTGGCACATAAATCACACCATTTTCTTACGGGTCTCTCTTCAATAAATGTCCGATCAGGGATATTTTAATTAAATAGACATAGCGCGGAACACCTACATTAACTCCCGTATTTTATGCGGGTAATACGTCTACACGGTAAAGGCGATTGTCTCGAACTACCTAGAAATGTAGAATCCGCCGATAAAGCTTAATATTTTCTTTCTTCATATGCGTCCTTTGTACAGTATATTACGGGATACACAAAGGTTGTATGGGTGGATACGCGTTCTTTTCACCAGGTTTTTTGTTGTTGTTGTTGTTGTTGTTGTTGTTGTTGTTGTTGTTGAACACTCACCGCGGACTGTATTCCAGTCCGTTTCGCAGCATTAGCGCCCAAAATTGCTTTGCTTCACTTATGCCTCCTCCCCATTGACGTTATGACCATGACGAGGCTGGCTGGAAGAAGAGGGACGACGATCGCACGGGCGAACGAGGTCCCGCAATTCGTGCCTATCAAAAACAGCGTTTTCGGGGAAAAAAAAAACAAAAAACCTGAACTTGCTGCCGGAAAAAGCGGCCACGTGATCGGGAGTCAATCATATATCACCTGGAGCCAATCATATGCCGCTAATGCTTATGATAGCCACGCTCTGGGGTTGGCAAATCGCGCACGGCACGCGCTGATTTCCAGACATTGTTCGAGTTCCGCTCTATTCGCGGAGAGAAGTTTGGGTACCACCGCCTGCAGGTGGAATGTTTCCATAACCCAAAAGCGAGGGTACGTCAACTTTCTCCGCTGGTGCAAGCACGTGCAGCGCCAAAGCTTCCACGCACTATGAGAATTAAAACGTAACCGGGTGGGTTATGCGTGGGTAGGACGTGCACATACCCATAGTGAAGAAAACAGCGGCGCCCCTTGCGAGCTTCTCATAGCAAATTCCCCTCATTACGGCGATTGGGCAAAAGCCACTACCCGAATACTCGTCCAGGCATCGACTGTCGTGAACTCAAATTGAGCACTTACGCGGCGCTTGTGTTCAGCCTATGAGCCACATTTTAACATCGTCGCCATGAGGTAATTGCCATGATTACGCCGACACTGAGATCCCTGTAACTACGTCATCAATTCATCCAAAGAAGAGACCTCGCGAGAGAGCTCCCTTTATCCTCGAAGTTACCCCGATACAAGGAAGCTTCTTGGTCAGTGGCGTTGAGTGTTAGTATACTTGGGTGAGAATAGTGTCGGTAAGCTTGTGTCAAGTGAACAAGAAGAAGAAAAAAGTTCCAAAGCAATAGTATGGCTTAAGCCTGCTGAAACAATCTCCCGGACTTTACTAATAAGCCCGTTCTTCTTTCTAAATCCGCGAAAACGGTTCCGACTGTGCGACAAAGTAACACGCGGAGAAATGGGATCGTTCTTCTGAACTGCTAGACCCACGTTAACAACTCGCGTGGCCAAAAAATCAGGGCTGTCCAGCCATCATCGCTTTGGGAAATGGCGAAAGTTAGCGACAAAGCGAGTTGAAACATTGTGCGGCGGGCGAGTGAGCTGTGTAATGCTGACGATGTCCATCGCTGCCCGTTGCTGAGTCGGCGGTATCGGGAGCCGAGGCTCCGTCTGTCGTAAGGGAGAAAGAAGGCCTAGGGAAAACTTTGCTGTGGGAGTGTCGTGCGCAGCGTTGATATGCTGACTGGTAAACGAAAACTCCGCCAAACTGTCGTCATCTTTAGTCTTTTTTCGTAAAAGCACACTCACCACGATAAACATTAGTACAGGTAGTCTCACAATGGTATAGATTGTTATTATTTATGAAGCATGAAATGCTTTTCGACACTACCCCCAATCCGAAAATTTTGTCCGCCCGTCCGTCATGCACTTTCCGCTAAATTTAGCGGGGAAAGTGGAGTCACGTGACGTTACTTGACCTATAAGCCTCAAAACATTAACGGCACGTCACAAAAAAAAAAAAAAACGTTGCGGCCAAAACATTAATTTTTTTCCCGCTAAATCTAGCGAGAAAATGATGTCGAGTGACCTATACACCAGTTCAGGGGGGGGGGGGTGTAGCGTTTATAAAGCATTTCCACGTATTACCGCAGAAGTAGGCGATATTTTTACTCAGTTTAGAAATTTTGCGAACCGGAAGTGGAGGACACATCACCCACCTAAAGTTGTGATTCCGAGTAAATTAGAATTTACAGCCATAAGTAATTTCACCAAGAAAGGAGAGTACTGAGAGGATTGCTAAGACTTACAGTACACACCTTGGCAGCATTGCCGGTGAAACATTCGGAAGAGCGATCGGCGACGGTGCTTGGAAATATTTCTCCTCTTTTATTTATTTAGACTTCGATCTTCGACAAAAATCTGAGTGACTGATTTGCCTCGAGCACGATCCAACATATTAATAGACATGTCAGAACTAGAAACATAAAATTATAAGTTGCAATAATATTTTTTCGCGAAGTTATAGAAGTTTTAAATTTGGTCTGAGAGGCTCTACTGGTAATGCTCAAAACGTGACGTCACATGCTGTAATATAGGGTAATATAGGGCAAAAGCAAATTTAGAAACCCTCCAAAAAATAATTTTTCGAAAAAAAAAACATGCACTAGTTTTGTTTAGTTCAAACTAAAGTTTTGGGTGAAATGGCAAACATTAGGTAAACAAAGTAGATCTGTGTATCGCTTAGCTCGTAACGTCACAACTGTGCGTGACATATCCCCATACCACAGAGCCTCTTCGCAAGCTTCACCGATAAATCATAAATCCGCCCGTGGTATGGGGCCGTAAGCTTCTTCACGATAGGTTACAAGTTTGAGAATTTCAAATCCAATAATTAAACATCTAAACTCACGGAAAAAAAAGCTTGAATTTTATGGTTTTCAGACGGCCTATTTTTCTTGCAAGCAGACTTGTACAGCACTCATTACAATTGTTTAAATTACTTGAATCGATTAATTGGGGAGTAATTTTGTAATGATTTGAATTCATTTAGTATGAATTAATCACAATAATCATTTTATTACTTTGGTAAGTACTAAACTTCCTAGGGCAAGGCGTCGATTAAAACTTCTAACCCGATTAATCGCTACCCTTTAATCTATTAAATAATAGAGTAATCGGGGTAGCTGACCTCCAGACATGCTATCTTAATATCCAAACTACAGATTTTTTCTTTTGACAAGCTTTTTTGAAATATATTTTATTGTTAATTTAGTCTTACAATCGCTCTAACTGACAGTCGTACGGAATGCTAAAGAGATACACCGTGAAAGACCAAAATGCTGCCTCCTAAAACGGACATTTTTCTTTCCCTGTGAATTCTTGCAACGCCTACCCAACCCATCAACCACCTGCAGAAACTGATCGCGATGTAAAGCGCTGATCAATTAGTCGGAACGGTCCTAATGGTGTCTTCTCCTTTGAACACGTTTCCTAGCAAAGGAGAATCCTCGAACCAAGTTCAAGAAAGGAGAAGACGTTTACCTAAATTGGTAGATTAAGAAGACGGGTAGTTTATAGTTGGGTGATTCGAATCCAATAATTGGACAGTAAAAATGACCCGCCTTGAAACAGGCAGAGCAATCACCATGTGATAGGAAGCACTGCCGAAGTTAGCGCTCGTGCGGAGTGGCACGTGAAGTCGAGTCTGAAGAGTTAGCGCGCCCCAGGCTTGGTAGGCTTTCATTCACACGGCGCAAGCTAAGACGCGGATTCTAGCGAGCCAGCACTGGTTAATTGCGGTTTAAAAAAATGCCATTATTGAAGTCATTGCGTGTAGCGTTTTACAGCGAAGCTGTTTATGGCTAGGGTTCCGTGGATTTTTCGTGTGCGTCAACAAAAACTCATAGAGGCCTCGCACCGCCCTTTCTTTGTCGTCGTTCCAAGCGCTTGCGTGCCTACTTTCCTTGAATTCCGCCGGGTGTTGGTCCCGTTGCGCGTGTCTAGTTTCCTCCGGCTCCTCTGGGCGGTGATAGTCCTCGACATGTGTGTGCGTACCTTTCGTCACGATGACCACCGATCAAGACATTAAATATGTTCATACCTTTCTTCAAAATTCTGTGTCAAATCAGTGTCGTGAGCTAAGCCGGTTCGCTGGGCACCCACCTTCACAGAGTGGAAAGGCTCGTGATTTTTATTTAGAGCGCAGCTCTTAGGCGCCCGTTTCCGGCTTGAGAGGCGCCGCCGTCGGCGTAACCGTAGGGTCACGTGACCCCCTGGTCACGACACCCCCCCCCCCGTGCCTTCCCCTCCTCCTCAAGAGCTGCGCTCTAATAGACCATTTGCTATATCACCCAAGTGCCCCGGCCCGCGCTAAAAGAATCATGGGAACGGTGTTCCTTCAGCTCCTTAGTCATCGGTAATTTCGACCCTATTCTTCGTTACGCAGGTTTTCAGCGTAATTCGGACTCACCCTGAACAAGCACCTGATATACCCCAGTGACCTGTCATATCGCTTTTAAAATTTCTCCTCAATGTCAGCGTTTTTGATACTGTGCATGCTGTCCACCCTTCAACCTGGATGGGCTGCAGAAATCTCTTACATTATTATCATGCTGATTTTAAGTTAGAAACGCAAAAATGCTATAGACCATTTCATCCTCCCAAGCATGGGCGCTGCCATTTTGGAATCACGTGACGCGGCCGCCATTGGGTTGCTTCAAGTTGCTGCTCCGCTCTCCCCTCCGCGCGTTGGCGGATGCGTTATATTCGTGTTTTTCGTCGCGTTTCACCGCGCTTTCTTGCCTTACTTCGGTAACTGTTGTCCGATACGTTTATTCGACTACTAAGACATCACGAGGGTTGAAAGGTCCTTATGACAATTGAGGGTTGTTTACTAATAGTGGCGGAACATTCTCAGTAAGAAGCTCGTATATTTATATCGCGCATTAAGGATCGGAAGGAGTCATGAATATTCAGCGCAAGGAGACTATCTTTATTTCCTGAAAGTATCGTCTTTGTATTCATAATATATCAAAAACTGTTTTTCTTTTTTATTATGTGAGTACACTTGCGGAGATAGACAACGAACGTTGAACTTGTATTTTATCTGATGCTAGAAGTGATGGTACTTCAACATCAGGCGATTTGTTTGTTCATAATATTACACCTACGTGTGTATGAGGTTCTCAATCTTTTTGCGACGTAAACATTCGGTTGGTCGGTTTACTTATGAAGTTCAAGAAATTGTATACCGTGCTCGCTCCCATTTTGACAGTCATTTAAGTGATTTATTGATTATATTTAGATAACCAGTGCCATCCACTTAATTTATTTTAACACAAAGGTTGGGACTTCCCGCGTAAGAAACTGCCACAGACAATTTAACAGTAGCGAGTTTTAGAATAGCGTGCATAAAGAAATAACGTCGTTTCTGTTTGCAAATTCATAACGCGGTTTGGGTTCGCAGCATGCAAAAAAATGACGACGCTTTTTTTTTTCGTACTACGCTGTTTTAAATTTGGTCAGTATCCAAAATCTTCAATCCTTGACGCAAAAAAAAAAAGCCGTCTGCATAACAATTATTTGGGTCCAGGTTTGTCGATGACAAATAGAGACAAATAGAGCTTCGGCGTCGCCAGCCACCTTTGGTGGCTGGCGACGCCGAAATTTGCAAAGCAAATCTCTTCAACAAATACATATTTGTTCACACAGGTCCGTGAAGTGGCGCCTAGAGCTAGAATTTAGCCAAACTTTCTGAGCTGTCTCTCCTTCTGCGCCCATTAATTATAGTTGGCCAATTTTAGGGAAGACAAATGCCAGATTTAATTTGACGGGCCTGCCACTTATATCATATCATATCATATCTTGAGTAAGAAAATGTTTATATAAAAGTAATTTATTTCCTAGAGCCAATATCGCGAAAAGCTGCTTGTTTTATGAGTACTTTAGAAGGGTTGATAATCTAAGAAATATCCTACTCGGCCTGGCAAAACATGCTCAGGTACTGAATTTAAAAAAAAGAGGCCAAGACGATACTACTTGTTTATGTCAATTAGCTGCGTCATTACACGATACGTTTTTAGTCTTCGAAGTTGACTAAAGGTTGGGTGCCCACGAAAACGAAACAGAGTAGTAAACTAGCGAGTTCATCTCTTCTGGCCGATTCAGCACATTGCTAATCAGCTCTCGATATGCTTCTTTATATTCACGTGTTAGTCTCTTCATTAGTTTGTTTTTCTGGAAACTGGGGTCATCGGGTACAGCCGTAGACGATGGTAATATTTCTTGTATGTCAGTCAGTCAGGCGTTTCGCAACCGACCTTATGGCGAATTCGGGTGGTCATTTCCCGGCAAAATATTTTGCCATATCTCCGGCAAGGGCGTTTCGCGTGGTCAAAGGCTGGCGAGTGCGCGCCGTTCGGGTGGCGCTTCTCAGGCGTGTGCCGGCAATTTACCGGCACAATTTTCGCCCGAGCTTCAAGAGGTCGGGCAGCTTGTCTGCCAGACTGTATCCGGTATCGTCATATCCGAATCGGGAAAGGGAACCAGACGAAACAATGCTAGTAGAAAACGAAGAAAAAGAGACAGACACCTCTCTGTGGTCCGAGAAAAGACAGCAAAAACAACGGAGATAAAGATAAAATATTCTAAAGGAAGCTTTCGGAAGATCAGTTTGCTATGGGACACAGCGTGTTGTTACACCTCTGTAAAAACAATAAAAATAAAATGTATTGATAGTGCTGCAGCTCGACACTTGAACGCGCATTACTATTTCAAAGGGCTGGGCCAAATGAAAATGCTGAGGATTTTAGAAACAAAGAAGTAATAACAACAAAATTGAATATAAACAACGACGCTGGTGATCCTTCTGGGATTCTTGTTAGATGGCAACAGTTCTTCGGGAATCCATACAAAAAATATTTAAATTTGTTTACCCACATCTCATAGTCCGAATATATGTTGCTGATGCCTACAGCGTGCCTATTGTTTCATAAAATAATCGAAGAAGAAGTTAACAAAGTTCACGCGCGACCTAGGCAAACGAAAACGCCAGTTGCAGGCGCTTTGTGTTCGGGTGGAGAGGGTCACGTGGTGCGCCGCTGGCGCGGTTTCGGTTGCCTGTGCCGCTGGCGTGTGGTCGCCGGCGATTGACCACCCGAATTCGCCAATAATTAGATACATCAAAGGAGTTGGTAAAAAAAAAAGAAAAGCCCGCAATTTAGGCTAAAATACACCTCGTTGTCCTCAAAGTGGCTCAATACCACTGTTTCATTGGTTGTGTGCTACAAGGAAAATAATTGTATTTCAAAAATTAAGCAAAAACAACGTAAAACCGCAACATAGCTACGTTCAGGTTGAAACCGAAACAAATCAAATTGAAGCAACCCAATGGCGCCGGGTGCGTCAGCGCCCTCTATCCGCCGGTGGAGGCAACTACTAAAATGAAGAGGTCTATAAAACACCCCGCGGACTCCGAGCTAAATCCTGGTTTTTGTTGTTGTGAATTATCGGCTTTTTAATCAATTCCTGCTCAAACAACAATCACGAGAATGATAATATTGTAAGAGATTTCTGCAGCTCAGCCAGATTGAAAGGTGGACCGCATGCACAGTATCAAAAATGCTGACGTTGACGAGCAATTTTAAAAGTGATATGACAGGTCACTGGGGTATATCAGGCGCTTGTTCAGGGTGACTCCGAATTACGCTCAAAATCTGTGTAACCATGGAGTTGGTCGAAAATTAGCGATCACAAGGGAGTTCAAGGAACACCGTTCCCATGATTCCTTGAGTGCGGGCCGGGGCGCTTGGGAATACTGCAAATGGTCTATTCAGCGTTACAGGGAGTTGTAAACGGCTTTCATTTTTTTTTAATCGCCCTTTGCTACTAACTATTTGCGACACTATTTTAATATAAATTTTCTTTTCCTTCGTGGCTGCCGGAAGTGCGACAAGGTAAATAAATAGCGCGAAGACAGCGGCCCCTCGACGGCATTACATCTCCACGACTTGTTCGCGTGTAAACACCGCTCCCGAGAGATGCCTAGTGAGGCGGATAAATTTGACGCGCGCGCCCGACACATGCCAGCGACGTTCGTCCGACGAAGCAGGGTCGCGAGAGCACGCTCGAGCGCTCGCTGAGGCCCTGGCGACGCCAGGAACGAATTCATTGCGCTATACTATAGCCTCTGGGGGAAAACATTTGCTGTTTTAAACACACAATGTAGAGTCTAATGGCTGCGATCCCCGAGGAGAGTGCGACGGAAAGACACAAAAAAACCGTCGCCAAATGTAAAACAACAATTTCGTGAAGATCTAAAAAAAAAGAAGAAAAAATTGTCTGTCACACACACGCACACACACAGATAACTAAGAAAAAAATAGTGACAAATTGAGAACAATGAACAACATTCCGAAATCCCTCAATCTGAATCGAAACCAGGACATCAATATTTTAATAGGAAGATTACGACCCTTAAGCCAGGGTTGCAATGCTTATACGCCATACAAAAGACAGTCTGCATAATACAGATTGGAACGCGAGTCACCGCAAGATCCGTACTTCGAATGCCGCATGGTAATGAGTTCAAAGAGAGAACTTTCCACGCGGCATTCGAATCACGGATATTGCGCTGACTCGGGTTTGCAGACTGTCTTCTGCATGATATATGAGCAGTGTCACGGCAGTGTGGCCCCAGCTTTAAGGTGCAACCCCACCGTGCATGACGTTTTGGTGTTTTTTGACGGCTTATAACTTTCTTTCTATGTATCTTACAATTATAAAATAAATGTCAAAATAAAGAGCTGCTTTTCAACAATACTTTAATGTCTCGATATTACAGTTATTTTTAGTTGTTAGTTAATTATTCAGCTTTTAATAGACCACGGTCTCTAATATTGAAAAAATTATTTCTCGAGCTGTAACGTCCCATCGTCCACGATATTTTACGTGAGCGTTCGGTTGGATGTAATAAATTAAAAAAGTAAGCAACAAACTGTACAGATAAATTATATTTTAAAATAAAAAATAAAGTTTAAAATTGTACTATTTTATGCCGCTATAAAAACTGAATCACGTCAGCTAATAAAAAAAACGAGACATTAAATTATGAAGCATCCTTCGATATTACATTTTACAGAACTTCCATATTGATATATTACACGTTAAGAATGTTATAAGACCTCAAACTTTTCCCATTCAGTTACGGCGAGTTGTAGTTTCTTAATATAAAATACAGATGGCGACACGTGTTCAAGAACAGCTTGATGTGCATTTTCCGTCGTGTGCCGCTTGGAACGCCACGTGAAAGACAGAAAAAGCGCCAGATGTCAGGGTGTCAGATGCCTGGATGCCCGCAGTGAGCGAGCCAGAGATGTCAGAGCAACAAGCGCGAGGCTGCGGGTGCACAACAGCTACCTTTGCGCGCGTTCTACTGTGCGTCGGTATACGATACCCCGACGGGATCCAAATGAAATGGGCACTATGAAATGCATTCTGCCATTTCAGATTCCGCCACGTATGCGAAAACATTTTAATGTTTATATCACTTGCAAAAATCGTTTTCGCAATCAAACTATGCTTGTCGGAATGGTTTGACTATATTTTGTTTCAAAAACCGCCTCGGTGGCTCTTAAGTGGCAATTCATATTAAAACAAAGCACAAAGCATTAAATCGTCTCAGTGTCTCTGAGCCAACGCGCTGGCCAATGAGTCCATATCTGTCGGGTTTAAATATCGGCCGAGGTGCCCGCAATCCGACGGAGGCCAATCTGAGATTTCGGTTGCACGTCAAATGATCTCCACTTAGTCAAAATAAACGCGCTATTCTTTTTTATTTTTATTGAGGCGTGTTAAGTGATTTTTGTTTGTTTGACTTGTGAAACCCTAAGATCTAAATATTTGCTTTGCTTTACCTTAGTTCGGAGCGCAGCCAACGCTACGGGCTGATGAAGCCTCTGAAGCAGCGCCAAGAGCGCGAGGTTAAGCTGTTCGTTCTCTTTCTGTGCCTATGCGGTCGGTCTAAACTAGAGGCACTAAATAAGCTACACTTTATACACATCTTGGTGTTTAAAATGATGGTTGTCAGGTATCTGAAGCTTTATCTGAAATCACAGGAAACGCTTTTCCGTCCTCCACAAATGATTAAACAGTTCGCGACAAAGCAAAGCAATATTACGTGAGCTTCCTGACACCGCACTTTTGAATCACGACGATCGGCAGTTGCATTTGATTTGTTACTAACCACCAAGATGGCGGCGCCCACAACAATATCTGGGGGAAAAGTGCCGATACTCTAAGCGTAGCTCATTTAGCTCACAGGCTAAACCAAGTGCGGTGGGGGATCGTTGGCCGAGTGTGTGGTGGCACCGCAGATCAGAGCACGTGGAGAAATGCTCAAGCGCAAGCTCCGTTCAAAGCACGGAGCTCACGCTGCAGAACCTGTGGGGACTAAAGCCCCTCGATGTGTTTGCGTTGGTCTTTCAAGTAACCTCAAATGTGCCAGTGCACGAGGCCCGTCTCTCGAGCGGCCCTTGGAGGAAAATGGCGGCCCAGCACTAAAATGACTGGTCCTTGAAAGCGAATGGCAGCGGAGCACCCGCTCGTGGCACGTGTCTTGCGCGTTTCCGCAACAATGGTTGGCGGTACTTGTAAAAAACGCCTTTATCAAGGGGCTTTACCAGGGACCCTGGGTTCAGTCGCCCATCTGCATCCTACCGTCGTGCGATCGTGTACCACATATACTGCGTAATGCACGTTAAAGATCCCGACCTAACAGTTGTACTGCACCTTTTGTAATCGTCAACGGGTAACAATGCCGCCCTACGAAACTGCTGCTCTCTAAAAAACTAACGACTAATTTTGAATGCGCCGTTACATTGCATTTTTAATGTGTGTTCGCGTGTTCGCGTTCTTTTTTCTTTTTTTTTTGTCGACATCTTTGATTATGCGGCTCTCACATGTGATGAAACAGACTATAGATGTCGGACTTCTGGAAAAATATTACATAACTAAGAAAATGGCACGTGAACGCAAAAGACAAAATCGCACATAATAAAAATAATTGAAATACTAGAATTGATTATAATTGTGTTTTCAAAGTTTTGAGCGCACCAAAAGCTATAAAAGCGAGCTCGATGCTTTGGAGGGTGCGCTTGTTCACTAGAAGTGTAGTTCAGGGCAGTATGCTCGCACTTGTATGTTCCGCTTCGCTCGCACGAAAAAACCAAATACATTACTGGTAATGTACCTATACTTCGTGTCACCCCATGATGGACTAAAGGTAAAAGATACGGGTCACCAGATCCAATCACAAGCCACTTAGAAATTGCGTGGTATTTCGCTTCGATGCACGTGTCGGTGCCTCTGTCTATAGATCACTAATGTGTATGGGTGGACAGTGGTTCGAATTGAACAGCACTGAGTGACTCATCAATTTTACATCGCAAAGAAAGCCACGACATAACAGACTCTTTGCAGTGTCGAAGCTATAGAAATGATGCAGCGCTTTTTGGTTCGGAGCATTATTCGTCCACCCCTATTCAATGTTAAGCATGTTATAGTTTAGCGTGTAACGTGATTGGACCTGGCGGCCCGTGGCTTTGGCCATTAGTCCATCGTAGGATCAGACAAAGTATAGTGAAACAAAGCTTACCTTCTGTATATGTGCAATGCCCTCAGTTTTCGCGTGATTACACGCTTGTTTATCATTATTGTTTTCGTTTCCCACTGCGATTCATTTCGTGCTCTTTTGTGTGTTACATGCATTAGAGACCAAGGTAACCCAGGAGAATTCTATTTCGCGGATTGTAAAAAAACCTATTCAACTTGCCACGTGTGCCACAATCAATACAAAATATTCTAAGTTTCACATGTGACCGCTTGCCTCAGTAAACATTGTTATTTGTCAAGAACAATTGCGATTATGAAATCACGTTGGAAAATCTCGTTCTAAGTATACGCGACCGGTGGCAGGCAGTGAATACTCATAGTCGGCGCCGAGATGATTGACAGGTGAAGTTTTTCTATCAACCCAGAGTTAGAATGTTTCCTTTTTTTGTTGTAAGCAAACAGGAGACAGCTTACACCAAATCTGAGGGCAATAGAGTACTATGAGCATTCAAAAATAACGGTCTGAGCAGTATATATGTGTACAAGCTTTAGCTTTTGATGCACCCTTAAATTTCGATACGCTCAACGCTAGTGTAAAATGTTTCATTCTTCATCAGCGTACCATGTGCGTGCTTACACTATATTTTATACAACGTCAAACTCTATCCGTTTGCATCTTTTTTTATTTATGCACACCACTACTTGCGCGCATAAATCACCAAATTAAAACTAATACAGGATGTCACAAAAAAAATTTACGGGGTTCTTTTTTTTACCGCAAAAATAAACTACGCATCGCCTAACGCTCACTCTCCGCCCAAAGGTAGCGCTAGGTCACAACCATATGCCAAAGTTTCATCCCGAACGGACACCTTATTCAAAAGTTACAAGTGGTTTCCTGAAAATTTCAATGGGAAAATGGAGCCCATTTTTGCCCGTTTCCGGTTTCTGGTGGGTTTCATGTATTCGAAAACCCCGTCGGCCGCCATTTTCCTATTGAACTTTTCAGAAAATCACTTATAAATTTCGAATAAGGTATCGGATTGGGCTGAAACTTTGACATCTGTTTGTGACCTCTAGCGCTACCTTTGGGCGGAGAATGAGTGTTCGGCGATACCTAATTTATTGTTGCAATAAAAAAAATAAAAAAACTAATTTTTTTTGTGACACTTTGTACATTGTTTAAACTATGTGCAAAAGCTATCCACAGACCCAGAATCTTTGCCTGGCCATTCATTGCATTTATCACTGTATTCGTATTAAAACTAATTCTTATCATTTATTGCTGTGAGTTAATTGTTAACCTCGGCATTTTTTTTTCATTATTATGACTCCCGCACCAGTCCTACTTTCGGTTTACCAAACTCAATATCAAAACCAGAGTGTCATTTTTTGTGTTTTCCAGTCTCGTGGTTTTGGACATAATAAACACCCAGCTACCTAAATGAGACACCAGACCGCCAGAAAAATAGTTCATTTGTTTTGATTTTTTAGGTAGTTAATTCCTCAAGCTAGAATTTCGGAAACCCAAGTCTATCACGTCATTACGTTTTCCATCCACAAAGAGCCAAACACATGCGCGACAAAAGGGCCGGCCCGTCATATTGCCACCCGCAGAGCCGAGAAACCAACGCTCGGTGACGGACTTGTAGAAGATTCGCGTTCATTCTTGCACCAGACGTAACTTTTGCCCTGCTTTCTTGTTCTCGAAAGTGCCAGTTCATCCTCGCCCCGAGCGCGCGACGCTGGAACCTTTTTGACGAACTTTCGAGATAGTGACGCACTGTAGATAAGCAGCTGCCCGCGACCTTGTCGAGTCACTCTCGCTCTCGCTCTCTGTTACGCTGCCGAATCGCCGCCTGCTTTTCTGCTGCTTCGACGCTCTTTCTCTTTACTTATTCTGTTTGGCACAAGTTCGCCGACTAAACCTTTATTTTTCAGTTCACTGTTCGTCCTCTCGTCACCTTCATTCGTGACAATATGAATCTGATCACATTGAAATATGTGTAATTGGCCTCTGAAATCTCCGATAACGGCGCACAGGCAATTTTACAATTTTCAACGCGTCGGTGGTTTTGTTGTGCATGTGCCTCGCCGTTTGGCTCAGGACAATTTTCGCCTTTTGTTCTGCCCACATTTGCTGGAGACGTGACCTCGGAGCGTAGGCAACTGGCCCCCTTGCACGAGAACTGGCGCAGCCGTTCACGTTCCAAAGAAAGCTCGCGCAGAGAAAAAGGGCAAGGGACCAGGGATGTCTAATTCAGGATATAGAAAAATACCCCACTGTATCGAAGCGCCACCACACACGATTTCTCGCATTGATGTACAGGCCTGGAAGGAGATCCCACCGCCATCTGTTGGTTCAGAATCACACTAACCAAGGGTGGGGTTGCACCTTAAGCTCTACTGTATTAAGGGGGAGACATGTGTACCGGTAGTTGCTTTGTTACGCCAAGGGCGAGAAACGTGTGGGTAACCGCGTGACCACATCACGTGATTTGACATCGCGAACCACATTAGGCAGAGATACCCAGGAGAGTGGTGAAGCGTGCGAAACCAACACGTTTATGTATAGACGCTTTAAGGCAGCTATGCAAGGGCGCCGCCATAACCGACCTAAAAAATTGGTTTGCTCTTTATGTTTATACAGCCTTGATGGGGAGATGCGCCTCAACGGGTAATCGGTCTCTTAGCTGTAGATGAGAAATTTAGCCAGTGCGGTACAACCGCTAACCTGGGGTTTTTAACGTGCATCACGCAGTAGTGATCACACGAACGCGTGCCGGTACGAAACTCATCCAGATCGAAACGGGCGGTGGGCGGTGGGCGGCGGGGGGCGGGGGCGGCGGATCGAACCCAGGAGGTTCCCAGCGCAAGCTTTGGCTCCACGCTCCGAGCTGAGACGCGTTGGCCCACTCGGCCACTTCCTCCCCTCATAACCGACCTTCAGTTTTTGTTTCCTCTTATTCTGTTCGCTTCACTTCATTGCAACAGAAGGAGAGGTTATTGCCACTTTAGATGCTACTGTGTCCTTCTCCGCAGCATAGGCCTCTGTGGAGGATCGTCAATGCCAGCTTCAGTGGCTCGGAATCTCGGAAAGACAAGAGAAGGTCGGCAATGGCAGCTCAATTTGGCACGTGTTTAAAGCGTCTATACCGATCATATTCTAACAAAAACTACATACTCTAATGCAAGTTCCTCCAGGACTTTGACCTCCTGCCACCTTTTTCTTCCTTTTGCACGGTTTATGTTCCTAGGTTTCTCGTTCCTGTGTCGGGTAATGCATCAAGATGGCAAATAGGGCGTAATTAACATATTAAAAAAGCTGACACGGCAAAAAAAAAGTTTTTTTTTTCATGCTAGGCGTTGAAATGGCATATCAGGACATTACAAAAAAAATTGTTTCACTATAGAGTTGCGTAGTTCTTTTATAAAAAATAGAAATACGAGGCCCAATTCAAAGTTCCCGCCGTGCACTGTGACGTAACAGTGTACCGCAAGGTGTCGGGGCGGTCAGAAGGGAGCCATCGACCTACGTCACTAAAAGTGGGTTCACGGGAAGTCACGTGAGTTTCACTCCTCGTGCTCTCCGCGATCGTGCCTAAGATTTTTTTAATTTTTTATTCTGCTTTTTGTACGAGCGATCGTAGAAAACGAAGTTTCAGTTCCACTAGCTCTTTACCGCTGCACCGTTGATTAGTTTGCGTGCTGTAAAATTTGAGGACGAAGAGTCAGTGGATCGACGTGATGGAGGTCAATGATGAAAGCGTTGCGAGTACAAGCAAGTGTACGAGTGCATGCCGTCAGTCCGATGATACAGAGCTATACTGGGCACAAAACAAGCTATCAAGTTTTGAAAAAAAAAATTTAGAACACTCGCAGAAATTAGGATTGCTAGCAATCCTAATTTCTGCTCAACTAACACTATGAGCTCAATAATACTATGAGCGAATCTTTTAAAGCGCAGCTCTTAGGCGGCCCGTTTTCCGGGCTGGGAGCGGCGTCGCCGATCGCCGCGCGTAACCCTCGTGAGGGTCTACTCAACGAAGGGTTACCCTCACGGGGATCACCCTCGTAATCCTCGTGAGGGTAACCCTGGTCAACCCTCGCGAGGGTTACGATGGTTAGTTACCCTCAAAGGGTTACCCTCGCGAGGGTCACGAGTTACCTTCACAAGGGTCACCCACCTGAGGTCACGTGACCCACCTGATGTCACGTGACCTCAGGGAGTCACCTATCTCTCAGTGCCCTTCCATCCTATCCTCGGTACCATTCCATCCTCCTCCTCAACCCAGGCAGCACAGACACACGTTGAAAAGACGTCGAAAGAAGGTGATGACGTCAGGAACCACATGTCAGAAAAAGAACGTCGAAAGTCTGAACGTCAGGTCCCTTCGACGTAATATGGAAAGGCTAATGTCAGGAAAAAAGGAGTTGGATTTTACGTCGACATAACGTCCCACTTAACGACCTTAGAACGTCAAGCGCACGTCTAAATTGAACGGGAAGTCAAGTGATAACGTTATATCGACGTTGACACAATGTCCCATCTAACGATCGTAAAACGTCGAGTATACGTCTAAACTGAACAGGATGTCAATTGAAAACACGTCATTAAAGATACAGCAATGTCCCATTTAACGACATAAAATGTCGAGCGCACGTCTGTGATAACGTCATGTCAACATTGCATGTGACGTCCCATTTAACGTGACCATAAAACGTCGAGGCCTACGTCTAGACTGAACGGGATGTCAATTTTACACCAGTCTCGACATGGGTCACCGTGGAACGATGGAGTCAAACCGAATCTGGTGGCTTGGTATGCTCGCGAAAGCATGTATATTCGGACGGAATAGCCCCATTTGCCTAAATCCCCCAAGCGCCGCGACCCGCTGTCCAAGAAGCGGTGTTCTTCCTAGTTATCCGTAATTTCGGCCACTTCCATGGTTAGACAGTTTGGGTGTAATTCGGAGTCACCCTAAACAAGCGTCATATAGTGCCCAGGACCTGTCATATCATCCTAGCTGCTCGTCAATGACAACGTTTTCGATACTGTGCATGCTGTCCACCCTTCAAGCTGGCTTAGGTGCAAGATATCTCTTACATTATTGTCATTCTCTTACGCTTCAAAGACGCTGATATTAAGTTAGAAGCGCTAAAAATGCGGTTAGCAGCCCATGACTTCAAGCTAAATCCTGCTTTTTGTTTTTGTAACTCTCGGCTTTTAAGCAATTTCTGCTAAAAAAACATTCACGAGAATGATAATATTGTAAATTTCAGCAGCTCAGCCAGGTTGAAATGTGGATTGCATGCACAGCATAAAAAATGCTGACATTGACGAGAAATTTTAGGAAGTGATGTGACAGCACCTCGGGCTCTATAAGGCGCTTGTTTAGGGTGATCAAGGTGTTCACTCAGTCAATATAGGGACGTCTCGCGCTCAAAGTTCAAAGAACCTCCCGGAGAAAACGTAAGAACTAACGTCTATTAGTGCCAATGACGTAAAGGTGTTGCTCAGAGATTGTTGGGACGTCTCCGCACTCAACGTTACAAGAACCTCCCAAAGGAAAACGTAAAAATGACGTCGAATATTGTCGATGACGTCAAGGTGTTGCTACAGGACCTTGTTGGGACGTCTCGCGTTCCACGTAATAAGAACTTCCCGGAGAAAAACGTAGACCTGACGTTTATTATCGCCAATGACGTCAACGTGTTGCTAAGACATTCATGGGACGTCTCGCGCTCAACGTCCGGAAGAACCTCCTGAAAAACGTAGAACTGACGCTCAGCATCAATGTCGATGACGTCAAGGTGTTGCTCAGCACATTGTTGGGACGTCTCGTGCTCGACGTTCAAAGAACTTCCCGGTGAAAACGTAGAATCGACGTCGATTAATGTCTGAAGACGTCAAGGTGTTGCTCAGGACGATCTTCATGACGTCTCGTGCTCGACGTTCGAAGAACTTCTCATACAAGACATCGAACAGACGTCGATTACTGTTGAAGACGTCGAGGTGAAGCTTTCGACGTTGTCACTACGTCGCGTGTATGACGTTGTCGGAACCTCTCATGTGGACGTACCAATGCCGTCGATAAAAAAGTTTGTTAAGGACTTCGACGTCGCCCAACGTCGAGGACCTTATTTCGACGTCATCTCGACGTCTTGTGCTGCGTGGGAAGAGCTGCGCTCTAATCCGGCGTTACAGGGAGGTGTAAACGGCTTTAATTTTTAGTTTCTAGGCTAGACTGCGCAACCTACTACCCGCCATAAAGGGTAGAGCCGTTAGCACCAGAGCCGTGTATAGAGAGAGTTTGGTCAATGGGAGGCGCGGGCAGAGCCAGGGCGTGCACCAGACTCGGAAAGAGGGCTTGGCATGCTCTCTTGACCAACCAGAAGCCGAAAAGAATCCCCTAGTGGTGGTAGCGAGAAACAGTTCTGATCAAAGGTATATGTTCGTATATGGTTTTAATAAGCGCGTAAGAGTGAAGTGTAGTAACTCTTCGTGGTTGAAAATAGGGTGCACGTGATGTTTCGATCATGATCATGCAGAAAGATGTAAGAAACGAATGCGCCGCTCAACTCTGTTTTGCTCGGATAGAGTGTGACCGCTCGGACGGCAGATTCCCGGCCCTCGGCGCTTGGCGTAAGGATTATGTCGATCGTTCCGCTAGTCGCACTCTTCCACCATCATTTTGGATGAGCGTGATTGAAACATCACGTGTACCATATTTTCAGTCACCGAGAGTTACTCCGATGCACTTATCAGGTTTGTTTCTCGCGACCACCACCAGGGTATTATTTCCGGCTTCTGGTTGGTCACATTCGAATTTCTGAAGACGCCCTGGAACACGCCCAGCCCGCTTTCGGCCAATGGCGCCTCCTCATTTGTCTCCTATACTTCCCAACGAATGGCCAAACTCTCTACATATACGGCTGTGGTTAGCACCTATCCATCCATCCATCGAAAACACGCTACCCACTCTATGCCTTCCCCACTTGAGGACCAAGATGCAAATAAATCAAGTACTCGGAGAGTCAATTGGCGACATTTATGGATGCAGACTTGACGTATAACAAGACCCGAACAAACGTCCTGACGTACGAATGAAGCACACGTTCGGTGTCATTAGCGTACTCAGGACGTGCTTCCTCACACATCGCACGTTCTACTTTCAAGTAGAACACGCCTTTCTCGCCTTCGACATCCGCCCGAGCTCCTTCCGCGCACAGCGCCGAGTGGCTCTCATGCACGTGCACCACGGCAACAGCAGCACCACTGGCTTCCCTCCCCGAGAAGGCGTAAGCCGTGGACGTTCCGGGCGAAGCCGCCGACTTCGAGCCCGGTCGCTCTGTATCGTGTCAGAGAGACTACGCCACCATGCTGGCTTACTCTCTCGCACTCCTCCGCCCGTCTCCCCGATTTCGGGGTGAACAGCGAGACCGCGCGGGGGAGAATCGGGCCTGCCCTTCGAGTGGACGGCCGTCGTGGCCGGGGAGTCCTGGATTGGACTCCAGGCAACGGGTCGAGTCGCGGCGTGAGCTCGTCCGACCGGCGATGACTCCACGCTAGTGATTCCCCTGGCTCTGACAGTCGGCGTTTCCACTACCTGTGGACGTCCGTCTGCCGAGAGCCCTGGCCCCGAACTCCTGCGACGACGGGTAGCGGCGTGAGCTCGTCCGACCGGCGATGACTCCGCTCGCAATTACCCCTTTGGCTCTCAGGTCAGCGGGCGCTGCGGGCACACTGTGTCCGCGGCTCGCTTGACCGCAGTGTCTTGTTGGGGACCCCTGGTACTCAATAAACGCTGTTGGATACCGGGATCATCGTTGTTGGTATGGGGTTGGCCGAACCCGGCGCGCCGACCGCCCTCGCTGGTAGTAGCCATCGGCCGCGCGGTGGGACGGGCATCGGATTCCCCTTTGAGCACCGGACCAGTACCCGGACGTAAAAGGTGCGTAATCCTCCCTCCTTTGTTTATTTCCACACACTGCAGCGCGGGACGCTAGAGCCGCTCTCGGCGAAAAACATCGTCGACAGAGATGCCATTCTATACTTCCCCCATTTCAGTACACTCCATAATTGCGTTTCCACGAACGGGATACAATCGGATTCAATCGGGGGGCATCGGCCAATCACACGGACCCGATCCCTTTATTTCTTTCTGTCGTGCAAGGTCGACGGCCCCGATGCGGCACCCTACAGCCGTATCCGTCGACCCGGAGCCTATACACCGCTTCGATGTTTACAAATTAAAAATAAAAAGAGACCTCCGTGCAATTTTCGGCAGTCCAGCACAGGTGCGTCCGTCACTTCGATAAAGCGAGCAAACGACGGACCACCCCGAACGCAACACTGAAAATGGTGTCGACCAGAAGTCCTATGTATAGACAGCAAAAGGGTCTATCCACTCGACCCTTTTGCTTTTTAGGCCCGCTTCAGACAGGGGTTGCTGGCGGGTTGTTCCCTATAGCGTTCCCTAGATCAACACGAATTGCTGAGATCAGGTCCTGCTCGAAACGGACGAGCAACTCGAACAACTCTGAGCCGTTTGAACCGGCAGCTGCCAATCAGGGACGCGATATTTTCACGTGACACACCCGTGGTGGTGATTATGACAGCTAAAGACTTGGTTCTGGTTTGAAATCGATCGTTTTTAGAAATAAACATTGTCAGAAAGATGAGTTAGTATTCTCAACGCCATTCAAAGATAGAAAAACACGTCTTTAGCGCGTAGCTGTGCGCAGGGGCGGATTTAGAATTGGGGTCCGGATGTCCTGACCCCCTCTTGATTTCTGCATGTGTAAAATTTAGGGCGTGAAACGAGGGAGAGGGGGAAGGGTTCCTAAACATATGGTACGCTGACCAACACCTCACCCCCTCAGGAAATTCCTGCATCCGCCCCTGGCTGTGCGTCTAAATAGTGCAAGAAAAATCAAATTTTATGATGATGATTACAAGTCGAAGCAATTCGGTTGCTGCGTGTGAACGCGGGCGGCTTGTGTTGCTGGTGTTGCGACGTCAAGTCGATGGGCGAAATTGCTCCGTCTGAAGCGGGCCTCACAAACTCGAACTGCCGCTTGCGTCCCAAGCGACTTCCGGTCGCGCCGTCTTTGCAAGTCTTTTGAGGTTGCTTATGTCACCACTGCTATACTTCGTTTCACCTTCCGTCCAGACGCAGCGGATGCTACGAGGGAACGGGACCAATCAAGCAGCGTCAAAAGTGCAAGTCACTAAGCTTGTTCTGTTTATGATTGGTTCAGCGATGATAGAACATGCACAGAAACATTACGAACACCATGATGGTGCCCTTTTGACGCTCTGTGATTCGTCATATAATCTCGTAGCATCGGCTGCGTCTGGACGGAAGGTGAAACGAAGTATAGAAAGCATAAATACTACACGAACAACAAAGTTGGAGATTTAGCGAGGGCCTTCGGCCGCACAATATGACATCTTGGAAGAGGCAAGTTGGTTTCCAAGAATGCTCGAAACATTTTAACAGATCTCGCACTCCTTCGTTCTTTTGGCGTTCACCTGCAGAATTGGTGGTTAAACGTTTCATCTACATTTCGAGCAGCGGTGTTAAGGTGGCCTTCGTTCATTCTTTTTATAAACCGGAAGTTTTCTGGGACGTCAAAAACTGGAGCACTACCTGGTGGCGTTTGCCATAAAAATGGTCTATATATTGTCGACAGCGCGTCTTGCGGCTTTATTATTCACCCTTTATTCGACAATTGAGTGCTTTTATCGGATATGTTTTGTTTTGTTCGCTGCGGTGAAAACAGTTGGTTAAAAGTGTCTTCGCTACAGTGCGACCATTTTTAACCAACTCACTCTCCTAATCGACTATTCAACGTCTTCTAAACGATTTAAACGTCCACGCCTCAATAATGCACCGAGTGCAGCATTTTGAGTGCGATCGTTTTTAATTAGTTTAGAAGCTAAGTCTAAACACTGCATTCGGCGTAGTACCTAGCTCCGGAAACAGCGGACATGGGACTGAACATGGCGGCCGAGCGGGGAACGTAGGCGTGTTCGGATGTATAGGAAAAGACGAGGGTGGGAGATAACTAGTCAACGACGAGATAACTTCAAGTGGGATGACTGCACGATGGTGATCTGAGGTACATCCACCAGAGCAGGAGATGGAGAGAGAAGCGAACGACACTCTACAGCGTGAGGAGATAATGGACTGAGTTAGTTTACCCAAGATTCACAGTCGTTGCGTCAACCACCAACAAAAAGGACGGCAGGACATCAGCACACCAATACCAGCAGCGTGCCAAGAAATAAAGTGTAGTAAACGACACAACACTACAGAGGTGGCGGCCAATCTGCCACCAAAACTGGTCCCCGTGCACGGTCCAGCGAAGGCCAGATTGGTTGGACGGTTCAGCAGCACGGTCAGGAAGGGTGGACCCGAAATAGCCGATCGGGGGGCCCCAAGTTCCGACGCTCTCAAAGCGGCCACATCGGCGCCCGAAGAACGTGCGCCGGCCCGCTTAGCCCTGGCAGACCGGTCCGCCAACGTCCCCGACGCCAGGGACGAGGAAAGAGCGGACGGACGGGAAGAAGGAGCGGCGGTCCTGTCTCTACGCGGTTTGTTCGAGGTCCGCGACCGAGCACGCCAACTGTCACGTGCGCGGCCGAAGAAAGACACTGCATCCGCTGTCCGCGTGTAAACAGGGTCCTTCGCCACGCAGGAAGCGGCCAGCTCGTTTTGTCGAAAGGGACGCATCAGCGCGTTTCCGGCAAGCACCCGCTACTCGACGTGACATCAGAGGCACATGACGGCGGTTATCTCCTTGGCGTGGAGAAACACATGACTGCTCAATTTTTAGATGTGCTCAAATAGTGAAGTTCCAACGCGAATCGTATTGAAATTAAATTGTGCCGGATACTGAAAAAAAAGTGGAATGTCGAATCCAACAGAAAAAACTAAAATTTCTTGTTCTTCTGAAAAATGTTAATAGAACGAGAAAAAAAAAAAAAGGACCAGCCCGGTGCGAATTTACAGAGGTCACAGCAACAGCTACCACACCTTATATGACCCTTATGTCTCCTTTTGTTTCCTGCAGAAAACCTGCGATGACCTCGTGATGACGTTGCGATTAATCGACGTGAAACGTTCTCACACCACTGTACGTGTGCACCAATCTTCTACTCCTGTTCGTCCGGCGAGCTGCCGGTTGCCTTCCTTTGTGTTCTTCGATCTGACGAACCCGACGTGCCCTCGCTGCCGCGGTAGGCCCACAGCTTTGCGCTCCGCTTCTTCTGCCACAAACGTCACCTGCATTCGATGATATCGATGATGGACACGCTATATCATTTCGAGCAGGGAAAAAAACCCATAGGTGTCACTGTAAAGAAAATAAACAGAACAATCCGCATTGATGAGAAAGGAGTTATGCTTGTTTATTTTCCTGCAGGACACGCGGAACGAAGACCGCCTAGCAGAAAAAAAATGATGTTGATGACTTCACTGAAGCGACAAACTCGAGACACGGCTGACGGATGTGTCCGCCCATTCACGCGTACGTATCTCAGCGTGCTTGACGAATGAACGGGCATAACTGATCCGTTCGAATCGAGCAAGGTCTCGCTCCAATCACGCGTACGTGACACTTTCTTGTGTTTTAAATTTGATATGACTGGAAATGGGGGAGGGGGGGTTACTTGTTAATAGGGCCAGGCGTTCATGAAACATTTTATCACGATTAATCACCACCTTTGAATCGATTAATTAATCAACCAATCCGTTTCGCTCATTTTCATGCAAAATAATTTGAAAGTTACATGCATTTTTGTTTTGTTGAATATATGATAAACGGCGCAAGGTACAATTTTGGATTTTGAATCAACCTTGATGTGTACCTGACAACACACACACACAAAAAAAAAGACACCAGCACAAATTCCTTTAGCCGCACAGGCAAAGAGGTTCGTAGATATTCCCCGGCAATAGCGAACTCCTTTGATTGTTCGCAATAGTCTCTGCTGCGCCAAACGGACACTAACACAACGTAAAAGTGGCAAAAAAACGTTTAAACATCTCTACTTGTTTGTAGTTACAAACACCGCCAGTTTGCTTTTAGGTAAAAATTTCGCCTAAGGGTTGCCATCATACAGGTGTACTCGTTCACATCTGCGTAATGAAAGCGTAAAATTTTTATTTTATTTTTTGTTTTCCAATATTATATCGATTATCCGGTAAAAAATATTAATCGCGTATAAAGGATTAGTTAATTAATCGGTAGGTTAATCGATCAAGTGCCTACTTATCTGGCATCTGATTTCCTGAGAAGGATTGCTTGGCGGTACGAAAACGTGAATGATGATGTTATCATCCGTTTTTGGCACCGCCGGCCTAGCGCCTATTGAACGACTGGCAACTTTAGCTCAACCTCACACTTGCGACGTGTTTCAAATTTTAGAAAACTGACTGATTTGTACTTTTAGATGACGCTCAGCAAGTTTCTAATTGCAGCGATTGTGTGTCCTCTTCCTTCTGTCATGTATTTCTGCGTTGCACGTTTTAATCATCAAGCAATCACAACTTAATTTTCACTAAATGAATCGCTAATTTGAAAATCTTAGATAGTTATCAAAGTAATTGTGACAACTAGCCCCATTCAATATGTCACCCTGGTAGTACACTTCACCTGCACGTACCGCACTAGTGCACCTTTCACGGCTGCCTCTGAATAAATGTGTTCAAATTAAAATCAAATACCCCGGGTAAAGCTTGTAGCATAAAACAGTAACAGCATGCGTAGAACCGTTAATTGGGGCACTCTGAAAATTTCTCGAGAAAAGGAGGGCAACTTGAAAAGGCATAGAAGCGAGTACAGCAATGAAGGAAGAACTCCCGCCAGACTATGGTGTAGTGCCCGCTCAAAGCCCGAAAGCTCCCCTAGCCTAAGCCTTTTTGCTTCTATGTAGTACTGGCGTCGTCTGTCCTAACGGGGGATAGAGCTTTTTGCCCGGTTCGGATAGACGATTCCGTTACGGTGGTAACGGCCAGATACCGTTATCAGCGTTATCACTAGTGGTAACGGCGAGAAGGGAATCTGGCGACCGCTTGTTGTTAGCAAGCGCTTGACCACAAGGCACACAACTGTGGCCACATATCCGACTTGTGACGTTTAACGTTACTCTATTTTACGCAGCGCAATATAACATGGCTTTCAACTTTTGCTGTTCAAAAAATTGTAAAAAAAAACCGCAGCAAATTTAGAAAAGCAAATTTGCGCCTTCAAGCAGAGCGGACAAAGTGGGCTACTGAAAATCGAAAGAATAAAACACGGAGGGCAAGCACTGGACAACCACTAGTAGAGCGATCTTTTCACCCTCTTTGCCGTGAGGGGGAGGGGGAAAAGTTTTGCGGCTATTGCAGAGAGTGTTAGCGATACCGAGTTACAAGAGCATTAACGGAAATGCGTAACTTTTCCGGTAACCTAGTAAATTACTCGTTACTTTTTTGGTAAAAAAGCAAGGGATAGCCTTTTTTGTTACTGATTTTGAGAAACGGCTGACGTCGTTACCTGTCACTTCTTCCCAAAACTTCAAAACGTTACACTTCAATTTTTTTGTGTGTTTTTACGCGTCAAGTTGGCGCGTAAAAACTCATCTCACACCTTCACAATTTTGCCTCTTGTTTCCCCACGCACCACTTCCACTCTTCAAATATGTCGCTCATGCTTACCTGTAGCGTCAAAACAGTAAAAAAAAAATCGATTGATGAATAAAAAGTGACGGGAAAGTAACGTGCGTTACTCCTTATCAGTGATGGGGACGCGTACCTTAGATTTGCAAATAACGTATTTTGTTACTTTTTATCGGTAACCGTAACGCTTTCCTTGTATTTTCAAGTAACGTATTTCGTTCCTTTTTTTCGGTAATGCCTAAAGTACCGTTATTTCGCCCCTTGCAATGGCGGTGCGCTCAAAACTGATGCCGTCCCGAAGAGCTCCGGCCGGCCCGACCTGGATAGTTGCAGGTCGGCCTCACCTCAAAAACCGGTTCTAGCCAGTAACTAATCGGCGCTGCTCGCAGCAGAGTGAGGTCGAAAAACCGGGGCCGGTGGCAGCGCCCTCGTCGCTTTTAAACAAAAGTCACGGCAAGCGCGGGTGCCCCCGCTCGGCCGAAAAGAGAAGAAAAGAAAACGCCGGAAAGCGGTTGACAATTTAGACAAGCGCGTGGGACGTTGTCGGGCGGTATAAATCCCGGCTGCATCGACTGTTTGCCCAAAACAAACTTTGAAACTTGTGGGGGCCACTGGTTTCCCTCCCACGATGAAGGCGTAACTCTCGGGCGTTCCGGCCGCGGTCGTCTGGCTTCGAGCCTGGTCGCCCTGTATCGTGTCGGGGAGAGTATATTGCCATGTTGACCCACCCCCACGCACTCCTCCGCGCGTTTCCCGTTTTCGGGGGCCAGCGAGATCGCGCGGGACGGTTCCTCCGGCGATGACTCCGCTCGCGATCCCTCCTTCGGCCCTCAGGTCGGCGGGCGCTGCGGTCACCAGGTGTCCACGGCTAGCTCGGACTGCGGCGTCTCGTTGGGGACCCCTGTTTCCCAATAAACGCCGTCGGATACCGGGATCATCGATGTTGGCATGGCGTTGGCGCGAACCCGGCGCGGCGACCGCCCTCGCTGGTAGCCGTCGGCCGCGGGGTGGGACGGGCATCGGGTTTCCCCTTTGAGCACTGTTTCCCGGACATGAAGGTACGTAATATCCCCACAAACTAATTCATTTCACTTTAGCTCCAAGTTCAGCCGACGCTACGACACCGATGTAGTCAATCAGTCAGCACATAAGCTGCATAGTCACGGTGCGCCTTGTCTTTGTGCGTTTGCTATACTACTGGCTAAACCAAACCCCCGCAGAAGAAGAAAAAAATGGCATCGATTCTTATTTAGGAAAGTCCATTGCTGCATGAAATGCAGCAATGGACTTTCATAATTTATTTTGAAGACTATATATAGTCTTGTATTATATAGGTCCCGTCACGTCGTGTCAGGTGACGTCAATTTTCCCGCTAAAAATAGCCGGGAAACTACACTGGAGATAGTTCACGTGACGTCAAGCTATGTGACATCATCAAACTGAATTGGTGTATAGGCCATGGGACGTCAATTTTTCCGCTAAATTTAGTGGGGAAACTGAATTGGTCCGTAGGTCCCGCGAGGTGGGGTCAAGTGACATCAAATTTCCCGCTAAATACTGCGGGGAAATCAAATAGGTGTATCGGTCACGGGTGACATCGATTTCCCTGGCAAATTAAGCGGGGAAACTGAATTAATGTATCGGCCCCGAGCGGGACCGATTGGAGCGCTGCGATCGCTCGACCATGACGTAGGATGGAGGATCACGTGATAAGGCCAGCTATTCCGCCTTGCTTTGGTCGGGGCCTTCGGAAGCCCTGCAATCGGTACTTTCGCATTTTTTCCGTGTTTGAAGCCTGATCAGTACAGGCGTGGGTCGGCTTCGGCAGCTGTCGAGCTCAGGGAACAATGGTAAAGTACTGTTCGGGGCCGCAATGCCGCAGTTACGCGACCGACCCAAATATCAGCTACCACATCTACCCCTAGGAGAAGCATTCCAATATGATTAATAAAATGTGAACAGTGTTAACCTGCGTGGCAGTACCTTTCTCATACAGCTTCAATATTATTTGAACAATGCGGTTAAAAATGTATGTACAAGTTGGCGTCACGCAATGCAAGTAGAGCTGAGTGCTAATAGACTTGAAACAGTAATTTACGGAGGGTAACAAGCCATAAAACTTCACTGACTATTTTAATGCAAACATCACTCACAGCTTAGTGGTATTTAAGCAACCAGCAGCTGCATAAATGTGAGAATGTTACGTGGCTTTATTTATTTTACTTTAAAGATTGCTGATGCAAGTAGCTGCACTCGTATTAGCAAGTAATATTTTTATTTTTGTAACCTATCTGCTTATCTTGTAGGAGCCCAAATAAAACAATTCTACAACTCTAATACACCTAGCTACAGGAATATTTGCATAATCTTTCTTTACAAAAAGAAAACCGCGATGCTGTACACGAACTGTCATTGGCCTTTGAATGGTCTGATATTAGTTTGTGAAATTAAATGTTATCAACAAGCTTTAATATTCGTCGCTCAAAAATTCCGACATCGCAGAAAAGTTACAAAACCTGTGCTTCAAAAAGATAAAAAAAAATAGTTGCATTGTATTGATTTTGGGACTCGCGACTTGGGAAGCGAGCATGTTACCACTGAGCCACGAGAATTTGTTTTCTTTATTCCTGAGCTACGATAACAACGGGAGACGACCGATTATATTTGGAAAAAGGCGCTTCACTTCACCGTTCATCGCAATCCCTAAAGGCCGGTTGAGACACTTGCGTTCATGAGTGCGTTTAACTGCGTTGTGTTGAGAACCGAAAGCGAGACATCGGCACATCTGTGCTTCGTATGAAGCGTGGAATCTAATTCAAGGAATCATGTTTGCACGCGATATAAGCAGCAGGGATGTCCTGGTTTCTCGCAGCCGAAACGCAGTCAAACGCAACTGTCTGAGTGCTCCAGTTGTTTCGCTCCCGGCTCTGGCCGCGAGCTGGATCGATTTCACAGCACGCTGGCCGGTGGGTACATACAACCTAACCAAGTAATGATACACGGCATGTTCCTTCACCCATGCTTTGCAGGAGTTCGATGTGTCACCGGCGTTTCTTCCATCCAGCTCGTGCGGGTACGAAGTGAGTGCCGACGTTTGGAGTACGAATCCAATGAACGTGCAGCAATCCTTATCCAGCTTCTTTATTCTACAGAACACGTGTTCCGCTTCAAGAACACTTTCGCCCTCAAGCAATAGGCGGGACGTTTAGTGGGTCTTGTCCACGAACGCATTGATGCTGCTTACAGACAGGACCACTGAAAAGGGGTACACAGTTGTAACGGGGTGCCCGGTCGAATAGAAGTTAAAAAAAGAATTCGCCTACCTTCAACGGTAGGTCGCACTTCGTAAGCATTCATTGCGATGCGCGAGACAGCCGCCGAAAACGACAAGTTGACCCATACCCTCCGCCGCGCCAGCCCACGCCGCCGCGCTTCCGTGCAGCGACCGTTTCCCTGCTCGCCTGCAACCTGTTAACCGGCTCCCCGGAAGCATTCGTACGGTAGCCAATTTAGGGAACTTGACTGGGTCGAGTAGTGAAACGAAACATTGGGTTAAAAGAAGCCTTAAACATCCGTAGTATTAAAAAAGTGAAGACCGAGACACTCCATTGGTGACGCAGAGTGCAGGAAACGGTCACGTGATCCCTCATCCTACGTCACGACGATAGGCCCGTCAGGTGGCGCCACGCCATGTTCTCGGGGCTAATACACGTTTGCAAGTCCGGGTTTAGGGCACTGCAATCTTGCTCGCTGGGGTGCGGTTGGACGCGTCCTAATCCGATTACGAAGGCCTGCTAAGGCGTCATAATCGGATTATGGCCGCGCCCAAGTGCACCCCACTGGGCAAGATGGCGGCACCCTGAGAACAGACTTGCAAACGTGTATACACGTTTGCAAGTCCGGCTTCAGAACGCCGCCATCTTGTTCGGTTGGGGCGCGGTTGGACGCGTCCTAATCCGATTACGAAGGCTTGCTAAGGCGTCGTAATCGCATTATGGCCGCGCCCAAGCGCACCCCAATTGAGCAAGATGGCGGCGCCCTGAGACCGCACTACGTGTTTAGGTCACGTGACATCATTTCACCCGCTAAATTTAGAGGGGAATGCACGGACGGACGGTCAAAATTTTGGGATGGAGGGTAACGTTAAAAAGCATATAAAAACGAAATGCGCTGGATAACGGCGCATTCTGTGTGCGTCATTGGGGAGTTGTAGTAGACGTATTCCGCAGCTCGCTAAGCACCTGGATAGCGCACCGTAATCCCCCACAAGACCTTGAACTATGCAGACAAGGCTGGCGGCGCGCTGCGCAGCTGCGGCGTTTTCTTCACGGATACCGGAGCGAGGAGAAAACGGTCTACTACAATTCCCTATTAGTTTAATCGGCGATAGCGAACGTGCAAGGACAAAGATTGAGACGTTTTGTGTTGCACAGCCTCCGTCTGGGGTTTTAGAAATGTTTAACTTTAACCAGTTCGCCTGCCTTATAACGTTATCTTCAGACCAAAGAGCGCCTTACTGGCTTCATCGGATGGTATACCGTCGACTGCAGGGTTGGACTCGGAGGGGAATTGTCGAGTTCTGAGCTTTTACTTCAAAAGCGAAGTTCCTTTTTCAAAAGTTTGTCCAAAATTCAACTTTCCTGCGGATGCAGAAAAATAAAAAAAAGCGGGCTGAATTACCTCGGCGGAGCGAAAGTGCCGTATTTGTGGGGTACATCGCTCGAGATTAATTTACTGACTATAACATGAAAAGTACGCGCGTTGGGTTTTATGTTGTACAAACATCGCTAATTGTTTGATAAAACATAAAGTAAACTAATTCATCAATTATTTCTATCCCAACAATCGGATATTCTGCGGAAAAGTCGAGCAAAGCTGTCCGTAAGTCGAACTTGGTCGAATTCTGCGAAAAGGTGAACGATGTGCTTGCGAATGCGTTTCAAGAGCGACCCCGTTCAGACTCACCGAGACGCGGTTGGCGGTCCCTCCGACTTCGTACATAAGCAAAGCCCAGCCAGGCGTATATAGGCGCGAATTGCTGGCTCAGAAGAGGATGCCCCCGACCCTCCCCGCATCAATAGCTGACATTAAAGCGCGAAACACATGTGCGACGAAAACGTCCTGTATTTATTCCAAAAGGAGAAAAGGTTCCCTTATTCCTTTTGGTAGTATAGTAAACGTTAGAGGTCGAGCAATCGCAGGTACCCTGCCAGCTCCGGGGTAGTGTGATGGCATCGCGATTGGGCTCACGACGTCTCTATCGGCCTTCGAGGTGGTCATGCACGGCAGGCGCGTATAGCCAGGGGGGGGAGGGGGGGGTTTCAGGTGCCAGAACCCCCCCCCCCCCCCCCCACAAATTTTACTGGTAAAGATGCTGGTCCGTCGGCCCTGTCCTTCTTGCTCACTACTATCGCGAGCGGCTGCCACGGGCCACCCAACAATCCGCCATGCAGCTTTATGTGTCCGTTCTCCGAGCACGGAGAATGGACACGGAAGCTTAGACTGAAATCTGTGCACACGGGCAATGGGAGGGGGCAAAGAAGGCCGAGAGAGGGATGGGAGGGAAAATACAGAGGTAAGGCCGCTTTCACGATTTTTAAAACACGAAACCCGCGACATGAGGAAGTCTTCATTCGATAAATTCCAGAGGAAGTGCTTTGCTGGTTAAAGCTAAAATAAAAGTCCTAAAAAAAGATTAAAACAAAGAGTATAGGCTAAATTTGGAGGCACATACAATGCGCACTGCGCAGTATGCCAAACGGAAAGGGAAACAATTCAGCAGAAATTCTAGAACGCAAAGGTTTAGTTGTGCCACTTCTTAGGAGGCGACAGATGTACTCAGAGCCCCAGGTGTCGCCGGAGAAGATGGAAGAGTGGATCAGAGCAGAGTCGAGGCAACAAAGAGAAGATTTTGAGTGCTGGTGGAAATTACCTAGACAAAACTGAACTAGGTAAAACCAACTACAGCTAGGAAACAGTCGGTAAAGAGGAAAATCGGGACGCCCTCCCAACTCCCGTGTGGCTCCGGTCCAAAGTCTCCATCTTGTCCCCAAGTGGGTCTGGGGCACGTTTGAGTTTGACCGGAGGAAAATTGGCGACTACCTCACCGGGGAGAAGAAACGGGAAGTGGTGATTTTAGTTTTCTGTTTCTTGCCTGATTTTTTGAAAAGTTATAGTGGCGATCACCCCCGCGGTCTAGCGGATAGTTACAGAAATATATGTAAGGGACGAATTATATACATATTTCTAAGTGTTTTTGGCTAGGTGACGCGAACTAGCGTCCGTTATAAAGGCTACTACAGTCGTTGACATCAGTCTATCTATTCAACGCTACTGCAAGTATTTGCATTGTGCCGGTTGCGGTGAGAAATCGTAGCGGTCGCCGTTCAACTGTGAGCCATTCCCCAAAGAAATCTATTCTTGTCAATCGGACCAATAAAAGGAAAGTAAGAATGAAACATGCCGGACCATCTTACCTCCGACAAAGGGTATCCTCCGCTGTCGCTCACCCTGGGGCCGTTATCCAAAACGCGAATCCCACAAACACACACACACACGCACAAGACGGAGTACGGGCGCTGCTTTCGAATTCCTCGGGAGCGGTGCTCGATGCCAGCGGAAACACCTTTTCGCCGTCTCTCTCTCAAAAAAAAAAAAAAAGAAACACGCAACAACGGCTATCCCGTAATCCGTACGAGCGCTGGCATCTGGCAGGTAGAACGGCACGGCGGCGTCGCCACACTCCGCGGTCGGACGGAACACACACACTCTGTGGACGATAGCGCGGCAGACAAAACGCGCGACAAAGAACGTCGCCAAGCACGAAAGCAGACGAAGCCGCCGAAAGCCACGACGCGAGAGGCCCGGCGTCCGATGGGCGTCTGCTCGAGGTCAAGGGTGGGCAACTTTTCCGAAAAACCAGACGGGCCCCAAACAGGAGAGGGAGAGAGGTGCGGTGGAGAGGAGGAGCGGGGGTCGAGGCTATCGAACAGGAAGCGGAGGGGAAGAGAGAGAGAGAGACTGGTTTCGCTCCTACACGCAAGAGAGGGGAAAGATTCCTTCCTCTATCCCCCTTTGTAAAACTTTTTTTTTCTCTTTACATTGTGGGGCCACCTGGCAGAGTTTTACGAAGCCCCCCCGGGGCCTTCCTTCTCCCCGCTCATTGGACGAGCGAGCCCCGTAGAGAGGGCCCCCGAAAATAAATGCAGAAAGACGACGAGCACCCCCCCCTCCTGTCCCGTTTCTCTAAACTCATGTTTCAGCGTACGGTGGAAAACGGCGAAGGCTACCGTCCACCAGTGAACCAATCAGCGCGTGGGAAGGAGACACGTGACCGGTGTATCGTCGAAGTGCTCTAAAACGCGCGGATCGCTCTGACTGGCTGGAAGGGGGCCGTAACGTGCGTTCTATGCCGTGTTATGGTCGAAGGAAGCCCAGCGTCGCTGCGGCGCACCCCGTCGACGTAGCGCAGAGATCGGCGGTCTTGAACTACTAATAACAAACCGGGGATCGCAAGAAGCGGCTTCTTCGGGGAGTGTGGCAGGGCGACGTTCTGCTGCTCCCATCGCGGGGCCCGTTCCTTCGTCGAAAAGAGACCGGGGAAAAAAGAAATGATATCTCAAAGTATGTTGTTGTTGTTTGTTTGCTTTTTTTTGTTCGAGGAGCGGCTTTGCGCCTCTTCTCTCGCGCCTTGCTTGAATCTTGCGTTGTGCCCGGCCCCCGAAGGAACGAGGATTGCGCTCGGCTTGCTTCTTTTTTTTTCTTTTTTCTCCGGTTTCCTTCTGGTTCTGCGGATACTTCACGTTTGATTGCGTCTCTGAGACACCAGACGTCGACGTGTGCCTTTCAGGGGTACCGTGGAAAGATTTTTGCCTTCGCTAGATGCTCAATCCAATTCTCAGAATACACACGAGTTATTATTGATTTTATTTTCTATTTATTATCTTAAAAACAAACACACACACACAAAAACAAAATAGAGCGGCGACTACCTCACCAACGCGGAGCGCAAGTTCGTCTGCTTCTTGCTCAAGGGTTGCGATGATGTCAAAACGCCGAACCCTTATTGGCTGATTGGAAAGAAAAAAAAAAGAATAGTGGGTAGAGCTCGAGGCATTTAGCATTGAGGTCTACCCACTATCCTCTCAATCAGAGCCAATCAGAACTCGGCATCGTTCTGACGTCACCGCAACTCGTGCGCAAGCAGACGACATGCTCTCCGCATAGAACCTTTCCAAAACACTACACTCTAAAAAAAGAAAAAAAGGGTGTCGTATTACACTTCCTTTTGTCCCGTATAATTCGCTCCAAAACTTCAGTTCGACCTAGAGCGCATTGCCATAGAACAGACGGCCGAAATTTTGCGAGGGGCTTGATAACGGTGCGATATAACTTACTCAACAACTAAAGTACGTATCAACGACCACTGAAAAAACGAACACTGAGGTTATCATTTTTATGGTAACCAACAGGCACAAGAAAAGACCCATCCGCGCCCGAGCGGCGGCGGCGTCGCAGTGCGGTTTCAAGATGGCGGACAGGTTTGTGCTCGGTATTTGTTTCCTTCATCTCGCTGATGCTTTTTGAGCGTTTTACGGCCTCGAACGTCCCGCGCACGTGTGGCTGCGTCCGAGGAGCGCAAGGTTTCACCGGGTCTGTGGGATCTCGAAACCGTATTCGCAACTTTCAGCGATGGTGGTACCGCGGTATGAGAATCGCGCTCCCTAGCTCCTGGATGATCGGCTTCACAATAAAGGTGCTTCCCAACACCTTCCAGACGTGAAAAAATAAACTAGGACTCTAATATTGCTGGTATATAGCAAAACTAGAATTACTCACGCCTTGCAGATCCGGCCTCGTACTGCTGTTCTACGACGATCATCCAGATGACAGCCATTTTGACAGGGCACCAGTGCGCCTCCTATAGGTCGTGAAAGTTGCGAAATGCTCTGTTGCTATTTCTTTGCGAGAATGACATTTGCTTCTATCATTGCAGCAGTAGAATGTGGTGAGATCTGTACTCGCGGAAAGATCGTGTGGTGTTGAGGTCGATGTCTTCCTGGTGCGGCGTATCGATTTTATTTTTCCCTTCAGCCCAAGCGAGTCAAATATCTGAAGAAAAAAAGAATAATAAAGCTGGTGTCTAACAAAAGTCACCTGTCCGCTTATAGTGTTTTGCCATGGAGTTACCACGCGACCTGTCTTTTAGAGGCACAGCGAGGACAGTCGTGGCGGCGGGAACACTGCGTCGAAATACCAACTGCCGTTTTCGTTGGAAGTCCTCGCACTCGTCGTGGGAGCGCGTACTACATGTACTCACGGAGGGCCCCGTTGTAATCTCAAATGACGCGGCCATAGCTAACGCACCCGTAGGTGTCTAACCGGCCACAAGTATCCGACACGGTGCTGATTTTATGCGCTTGAGAGTCCGTTTCGTAATCACATCAAGGGCGGACGTTCGTGTTTCTTGACTCGTGACGAAAAAGAAGAAAATTACACTAAAAGCCACAAAAATTCGGTCAAAGGAAAAAAAAAAAGAAAAGAAACGAAAGAGTTTGAGGAGCTTTTACAAAAAAGAAAAATCGATGCCATGAGCTTCCCTCTTCAACTCACAAATCGCGCAGCGTTACCAAACAGTTCAAGAAGAGGGAAAGGAGAAACACACTTCCTGCTCAGAGTCTCAGCCACACCTAAACCCAGACTTCGCCGTTCTCGAAATTCGAACAAAAGTTGCACCCCTCTACCCCCCCCCCCCTTTCCCCGCCCGTGGCTTCCGTAGGTACTCGAGCAACAATCCTCCGTTCACTACTAAGCTGACAGTGCTGTGGAAGATAGGTGCTCGTTGGGCCAGCCGCCACTTCTATCTTTTGCCACGTGATCACGCTCCCTCGCGCATACCCACGTGCAGAGAATGGGGTCAAATGATGCAAGGAAGGCGGCTGATTGGTCCGGCAAGCGCGTAGCTCCCACCGCACTGTCATCTTACGCGTCAACGGAATATAGTGAGGTCGGGTGTCGTGTGACGTGCTTTGGGTGCCGCGGATGTATCAGAGTGAAAAGGCGGAGACCTGTCGAAGGAAACGATGTACGAAATTGTCCGCTGTGCTTTTTCAAATTTTTCGCACCGAAAAAGCACGCTTTTGACTTCCTGCCTGCATTCTTTTGGTCCACTAAACTATATGCTATTAGTAAAATGCCAATTTAAATTAATTCATCCCAGAAGAAAATTTATTTTAAGGCCCCTTTAAGCTTGCTGAGCGACTGGTAAATTTCCCCACCCCAGCACGGCGGAAACACGCCGCACGGTAGGCGGCACCAGCGTTTTCCAAAAAGGAAGATCCCCGGAGCCTCTCTTGTAAGCCTCTCTAATGACCCGGACAATTCCCCATTTTAGAAATGACTGGCAGAAAACGGAGTTCAAGGACCCCGAGGATGAAACAATGCGCGGATTAGAGAGGAGAGAGAAGCAGGAGAGAAAAAGCGTCTTAGGACGAACCTGGGGGCAAAAAGATAAGCCACAATAGAAATAAACGAGACTTTGGGGAGCCCAATTTGGTATTGCCTCCTTGGTGGAAGCAGTGGGCGCACTGGCTTGATCACTTCTTCCCGTACTTTTATACCAGAATTGCTGAACTGGCGATTTTCTAATTGGTTAAGACAATTTCTGTCGGGATGTTTTTAATTTTTTCTACTCTGCCCTCAGCGTTTTTTTTTTAAGCTGGATATTTTTATTGGCAACTACAAAAAAGTCACAACAGATATGAGTACATGTTGATTACTTGCGCATTAGAACTTGTTTCCAAAGGATAACAAAACTTTGATGGTGTCTCATAATGCCTTAAAGCTCAACCGGCGGCACGAAAATGAAAAAGGGGTGACATACTTTGTTTTTAGAGCGCCTGCTCGACCTGCATTGTTTTTGTAACATGCGACGTCACACCCTTGGAAAGTGGGGGTAATTTCGAATGCTGCTTTTGGCCCTACCTTAATCTGCAGTTTTCTCGATGGTTCTTTGGAATTCGGAGATACCAAACAACGTGCATGGGTATTCAGAAAAGTTTAGTTAGTTTACCTCGTTTGGAAAACCATCTGAATACCCATTTAAAACAAGCCTGTGACATTCCTATAAACGCGAATACACACAAAAAAAAAAAAAGAATGCTGCAAAGCGCAGTGGGTGGAGCGCGAGACAAAACATCGTTCTCGGCCCACTGGCGCGGAGCAAGGTACAAGAAATGAGCATAAGAAATAACAACCTGTTTATTCTCCGTCACATGTAAGCTCTCACACAAAACACAAATAAAAGAAAATCGGGATAACGGGTTTTGCGACGCGCAGTAAAGGTAGAGTCAGTTTTCCACAGAATGGAGGCGGGGAAAACGTGGTCTGCGCTTCTCGGAAGTAGAAAGCCTATATTTCAAGAGAGAGAGAGAGCGACACAAACCATGGAAAGCGTCGGCAATTTAATGGCGGCGTCTAACAAACAAAAACATTTTAGAAATACGCGAGGGAAACCTGCTTTCTGAGCAAACTGACGGCGCGTCCGCTGTGAGTGGTCACAATCAATGGGGAGGTGCGCTTGCCACCTGCTCGGTGCACGGGTTGTAGACGTGGCGCAGCAAAAACCATGTGACCACGACGAAGCAGTTGGAACTAGGCACGTCGCGAACCAGCCTAGATTCGAGTTCAACCAGGGACGAGTTCTACGAACCTTTTACATAGGCGAAGGCTCGATTGAATTTTGACTGTTTTGTCTACATTCGTTGTTGCTGAAACGTTTTATTTACATGGAAATGAAACAAGCCACCGTGTCGCTCTACTGTATTCATCTGAAATGGGGAACTGCCGAGAAGCATATGGGACAAAAGGACGGAGAGAAAAATATAGGGAGGGAGAGAAAGGGTTGAATGTACAAGGGAAATGCCTCGCTGTCCGCACGAAGGCAAGTACCAAGTCGAAAATATGTTTCCGGTGGTCGGCTGGCTGTGTGGGATGAGGACGTGTCCAATCTACGTAATTCATGGGCCGGTAGCGAGGCACATGTGAATTTAGGTGTACGGTCCTGCATGTGGAGTGCTTAGGGCACTTCCAGATGACGTGAGGGCACGTAGCCGGCACTCGGTACCTGGGGCAGAGTTGGATAGGGCCCACATCATCCGGAGAAGTAGGGCGGTGAAATCTGGGCTCTGGCCATCGACACATTAAGACTTTTTGTGTGTGGAGTTTTCGGAAGCATATCTGTTTCCATCCAGTGTAACCACGCGGGAGAGGAAATTCCTCCATAGGTAAAAGGGCAGCGAGTCGTGCTTTCCTGGCAAGACATGCGCTCTCTCTATGTTCTAAGGGGTCCAGCTCCTTGTGATGGGTTTTGCTCAGAGGGGCAAACGCAGCCTCGTGAGGGTTCAAAAGTACGTAACAAATGCCTCGCGGCTGTGTTCGCCGCCTCGTTACCCCGCTTGCGTGGTCGGGTATCCACGTCACTATCATTTGGCGTCCGCGGGAGCGGAATGTCTTGCATATGGATCGGAGCTCCCGAGCTGTCCTATGGCGGCTGGTCAGGCGGGTATACATTCCCGCACCGCCTCTTTGGTGCCGGTGGAAGGGTGTAACTGCCTGCCTTGGTGGTATGAATGGTTGCTGAACGGCCCACAGGCTGGCCTGGAGCTTCGCAGTAGTTGAACATGTGGTGTAAGGTGCGAATTTACTAGAGGTCTGCTGGACGTCGTGTGTAGTATGTGAGACTGGTTTCCTCGTCGTCCGCCTATTTTTGGTGGTGATGTGGACAATGTGTCTGTCAAGGACTCGCCGAACATGATCGTGCCGCGGACTCCTGTGATTGTGCTCGGTAACAATGAAACGTTTCCACGAGATGAAGCATTCAGTCATCGCATGTTTTGCTACAAGTGGACTTCCTGCCCAGCTCTCAAGATGCATGACAAAAAAATGCACCCCCTGGCCATCATCATCAATATGTTTGACAAGTACCTGGACGACGAAGAATATCGCATTCAACGCAATCTTGTGCAATAAAGCTTGGTCCAAACTTTAGACACGGTCTTGAGTTTGGTCCACGACGTCTACTGCGACGAAAAGAGGTTAGGTTAGCTTAAGTTGTTAGGCTAGGTTAGGTTACACTGTTACTAAAGTTACAAAAAAACCGCTTCCTCAATCTGCAGCCGCAGATTGAGGAAGCGGTTTGTGTAAGTCTGCACGCGTGCAAGTCTGCACGCGTGGGAATTCAGAGAGCCTAGATTATAGAGTGTGTCCAACTGCTCACTCTGTGCCAGGTGATTTATGGGCCACGTTTGCAATACGAGCTGTAAGGAGGTGACCAACGGGTTGGTCGTCTGCAAGCGTCTTCGCCTTTTCTTTTGCTTTCTTAATTGCCACGCAAAAACGCAGCGCACGCGCACTAGCGACAAATCTCTGCCATTCAATTGCTAACTCTCCCCATGGTTTGAGATTGACATTCTCTACAATCTAGGCTCTCTATGGGAATTATGACCAAGCTGACGCCATCTGGCGAAGAGATGAAGCACGTAAAAGGTGAATATCATTTTTTTTTTCAAATTTGCAAAAATTAACAAAATTTTGAAACATTTGTATGTTTGTTTATCATTTACATCAAACTATTGAATGTTTTTTTTTTCTCTCACAATTATGAAAATACTAGAAGTCCGAAAGTTCGCCGAAACCGCCAAATCTCGATGCTGGACAAAGGTTCGACACGTTCGTACAGTTGGAACTAGCTAGATCCAGTATATCATGAACTCTTTAGAGTGACGACAGTTGGGCAACCTTGTTGCTTCAAATCGTCTTTCCCAGTTATCTAAAGCACTATCTGAAATGTCTGGAAATGCTTTTCCGTCCTCCAGAAACGTGAAAATTCCACGACACTGCAAAACGAGGTCGCCTGAAGTTCCTGACAGCCTGTCTAAACTCCGGGAAGTCGTATATCGTAATCGTAACAATCGACAATTGCCGCCACTCGCCACTCTGCACATGAGCATCCAAATGGCAGCGCCCGGAAGATGATTGGGGGATAGAGTGTCGGTACCCGAAGCGTGTGCCTCAGCGACTATACTTGGAAGCACTCTCAGGGCTAGGCACTCTGCTCAGAGGGCAGATTGACGTCCGGCCCCGCGTCGGCGCTCGTCTCCTTCCGGCCCGCCAAGTGGCGCTTGGGCGATGTTAATTGCAGGCAATGTTCCCGCCGGGGTACACCCACGCCGGGGAGACTCACCGACGCTCTCGGAAAATTAGGCCGCCAAAAGACAGCGACAGTCGACGCCCTTTCCTCGCCTCGCGGAGGACGAAATGCAGAGTAGGCGCACTTACTCGGAAAAAAACGTGTCGAATAAGTCAACAGGTCAATTTCGGTCCTCTGATTGACGCTCTTTCATGAACGTCACATTGTCTAATTTATAGGGGAGTGGGGGTGAGGTATCGTGCTGTCCACGCCGGTGGCGCTTTCGCGCTGTGCCAACATACCGAGACACCGGATTCGTCGCAATAGCAGAGACGGCTGTCTTGAATGTCTCTAACCATATATATGAATCCTCGACGACAGATGGCGGCCCTCTCAATTGAAAGGCCGAAATACCGATGCTGAGCGCATCAAGCCGTTCAAACTATGCCAAGGCTGTCGGCGCGATTTTCGTAGGACACTTTTACGGGGTGCCCTTTACCGCGGTTCTGTCAACCTCAACTGCTGTTGTTTCGCGTCACCACAGTAATTTTGTTGAGTCTATGTTGATGCAGTCGGAAGTCAATCAGGATGATTGTTTTGATGTCTCAGCTGTAGATGAGGGATTTAGTTAGTTCCATATAGTCACCATAGTCACCACAGTTACCACACTATACTCGCGGACAACATTCTGCCACTATGCGGTCAAAGGTATGGGCGCACGTGCACTTGAGCGTCTTGAGCGCCAAGAAGTTGTGAACGCGCACTCTTCACTTCTTCTGAAATAGCTGCCCGAGAGTATATAAGGTAAATGTGGTGACGCGTAACAGCAGTTAAAGGTGACTTAACTGCGGTTAAGGTTGCCCGTTGTGCAATGTGGAAAGGGTGGCGAGGAGGAGTTTCCTACCCTGAGGAAAAACCGTTTTATAGGTCGGGCTTAGGCTGAGACTGCCGCCAATGCCACGAGCATGAGAGCACGAGGTCACGACTTTGAAATGTTTTTGCGGAGAACAAGCGCTCGTGCTAAAAAGGAACGACAGTGAAAGTCAAGAGCGCTTGTTATCTTGTGTTTGTACACTTGCGCTTGATTACGATCGACTGAGAGACGACAGGGGTTTTGAAGCCTCTTGTGACTATACACCAACTCATGTTTACAAACAAACCGGAGCGCCCGGAGCGCCCCTAGCGGACGCCACCGGCGCCGCGCATGCGCGATGGGGGTGTGGGCAACAAGCTCGCCGTCGCCCATAAACAAACCATTGAAATGCGATGTTGTCGGCGTCGGTGTGAGTCCCCGCGCTCTTTTTCGCGTTGGAATTGTTGATTTTACGTCTTCCTGACAATGTCTGACTACTTGAGCGGCGTCAGCGAAATTACCGAGGCTCGTTACACCGCAAAACTTCGCGTGAATAATCTGACATGCGGCGATTCATTCCGCGTGGACGCCGCGGAATGTACTCTAAAGCCTGATTCACATGATGAGATTTCGCTCGCCGTTTTCAGTAGCGACGTCGCTCGGGCTGCAAAAGCGTGAACCGTAGCTGAGATGGTCGACGTCGATACTGAAAATCGCAAGCAGAATCGGACCAAGTGAAACAGGCATAACAAGTCGGTGATGGCCACTGGTAACAATGATCAACATCTCCTTATATCTACTGTTTACATCGAGCCTGCTTACCAACCTTCAACCTTAAGTCTTTTGAGGCCTGCACCTACTTCTTATCGCAAGTACCGAGCCCATGTTTGGTCTACGGGCCGGTGTCCTCTAAAAGAGCAGACGACAAGCAGAAACGTTTGAAAGAGCAGACGACAGTTCGAACGATCAGGCGGCCGTTTGAACTTGAAGACGCACTGAGCGTGGTCCGCAGGTGGTCCGTACAACTTGACGTTTTTCCGGCGTTTATGTTGGAACAAAACAAATAAATCTAACGACCACAAGTATCCGTGAATTCAACCCAAAGTGCTTCCCGCCCAAGCAATCGTGGTCTGACGGCGTCTCGTTTCCCCTTCTCACGGCACATATCCACGTTATCGGACGAACCGAGCACATGAAAACTGACCTTCAAACCTTTCTCGACACTTTTGGTACAGCCCCAGTCGCGGCATTTTGACGAGAAGGCAGGTTTTTGTCTGGTTCTTTTCAAAACAACGCAGGAATACACGCACGTGCGTTTGTGTCGACTTAGGAAGGCGAGCAAAGCACGCGCCATACGCACAAACACTCAAAATGGTACCGACCAGACTTTCTGGCGTCTCAGCTAGTCTCAACCAACGGTACTTCTAAACGGTTGTTTGTATCTTTACCATAGAACGCGCTTACAGCGCTGACACAGCTACCGGTGCGCGCGCGTTCCATGCACGAGGGCTCATTCCGCTCTCGTGAGGCTGAGCTAGAGGCCTCCCGAGCGCGGGAGAGGGTGAGCCAGAGGGAGAGGGTGAGCGTGGGAGAGGGTGAGCTAGCTCGTGCATGGAACGCGCGCGCACCGGTAGTTGCGACAGCGCTGCAAAGCGCGTCCTATGGTAAAGATATAAACAAATGTTTAGAGTGCGGCGAATGACTGCCTTCATAGCTCTGTGGTTAGGCGCGTCTGCCTGCTGATCAAAGGGTCAACGGTTCGAATCCCCAGCCGGCGCCGGTCTTTTTTATTTATTTATCGACCCGCGGCGTAAGAGGTTAGATAGCCAGATAGATATATAGATAGATAGATAGATAGATAGATAGATACATAGACGAAAGTGCGTGAAGTATCCAAAGAATGCTATTCGCATTAAAAGACCGCCGGCGGGATTCGAACCGTTGCTGACGCCTTTGATCAGCAGGCAGACGCGCTAACCAGCAGAGCTATGAAGGCAGTCATTCAACGCACTCTAAACACCTGTTTGATATCTTTACAGACGGTAGGCCCTGTTACGAGCGCGCTCACGCGGTGCCCGTGAGGCTCGAGGCACCGCCTCTGGCTCACCCTCTCCGGCGCGCGGAGAGGGCAGTTGCAGCGGCCGTGCTCAGCCCTCACGAGAGCGTGGAACGAGCCTCTCGCATGGAACGCGCGCGCACCGGTAGCCGTGCCAGCGCT
>JAZHYW010007350.1:0-73208 GCA_037355805.1 Ixodes ricinus
TAGTATTTCAATTTTTTCATTTAGGATTACCACACTAACTAGGTGGCGCCACGAACTGCCACACAGCAATCCCCATAGCCAGGTGGCGCTACTATTCAATCATCGGGCCCGTGCGCCCAGGTGGATTTCCCCGGGGCCCTTGAACCCCGCGTTGTTTTGGCTATGAATAAACGGAGTACGTGTTTGGACCTCGACGCCGCTGGACGTGTCGTTCTTCTGGGGCGTTCCCGCCCTCGGGCCGTCGCTGCTCGCCACCTCGCCTCGACATGTGAGACTTGGTCTTTTCCAGCAGGCCGCCTCGGCCCTGCTTCTTCTTTTCTTACTTTCTTTGGGCTCCCCGGTTTATAACATTTTTGGCGACGAGGATTTACTACATTTTTGGCGAACGAGCATGGGATTGTTTTTGTGCTTGAATTTCGTAACCCACCGCGTCGCAGCCGGTGCTGCCTTGAGTCCCTCGGCGAGAGTTCTTTGTTTTGCATAACGGCGAGCCACCGAAGAGTTTTTTTTTCCTCCGAACCGTACTCCCCGTCCGACGGACTGGACGTGTAATTTTTTTCTAACAAAGATCGGCGCCTTTGTCCGCTGTATCCAAGATGGCGGCTGCGCAGGGTCGCGTTCCCGCCGATTTCCTCCCTACGCCCGGTGAACCGGTAGCGCCGTGGCCGACTTGGAAGCGTGGCTTCCTCAACTACCTTGAGGCGACCGATGCCGAAGGTTTTCCGCCGAAGCGGAAGAGGGCAATTTTGTTGTCCTTCTTGGGAGAAGAAGGGAATCGCGTCGTCGATGCGTTCAACCTCGCCGGTCCAGCCGTTAACGCGGACCAAGATGAGTTTCAGGTTCTGTTGTCCGCTCTGGACACACACTTCGCTTCCGCTCAAAACGTCGTAGTAGAGCGTAGAAAGTTCGTAACAAGGGTACAAGGCCCAGGGGAGACGGTCCTCGAGTATCTTGGGGCGCTTAGGCGTCTGGCCTCGTTTTGCGACTACGGAGAGTCTTTGGAGAGCCGCGTCGCGGAAATGTTCATTTCGGGAATCCGTAACACGGAAGTCCAAGATCGTCTTATCAGAGAGTCCGGCGGAGCTAACGCACCTAGCCTCGAGCGTGCTGTCCAGTTAGCGCAGCAGTTCGAGCGGACGTCTCGTGATTGCGATCTCTTCCGACGCCTGTCGCTTAGACGCGAGTCCGAACGCGCCGCACGTGGTCGAGCGGATTCAAGATGGACGCGGTCGCGACCAGGATGGTCAACATGGCGGGCAGCCACCCCGCCGAGGGCTTCCCTCTTCGAGGCGCGAGCGTCCTCCTCCTCCCCTTCTCCGTCGCCACGAGAGCCCTCTCACTCTTCTCCTCCGAGGCGCGAGCCTCCCCCTCCTTCGTCGGGACGCGAGCTGCGCGGCGGCCCTTTCCTCCTTCCCCGTCGCGTCGAGGGCGAGACCGCCGGCGGCCGCGAGCTCCCTCCCGACCGTTCTTCGGTGCGCGCCCACGCGATGCCCCCCTGGCGCGCGTCGTCTCGTTCGTGAGGACGGTTGTTTTTTCTGTGGAAGACGAAGCCACCCGAGGGATGAGTGTCCAGCATCGGGAGCCACGTGCTTTTCGTGTGGCCGTGTGGGACACTTCGCAAATGTGTGTCGAAGCCGTCCGAGGGGCGACCGGGATCAACGTCAACTGGCCCTTCCTGCTGGGCGGCGGGCCTCTGCCCGCGGCTTCTACGAGCGTCGTCGAGCGGCGCCTGGTCCGACAGGCACCCCCGTGCAAGGAGTCGGCACGTTCTCGGATGATGACGACGACGAGTTGCGGCCCAGCGTCTTCACAGTGGGGTCACCCGGTGGTCGTCAGGAGCAACGACCCCGTCCCCAGCGCCGGAGCTTCACGGCCGATGTAGAGGTGAACGGTTTCCCTCTTTCCATACTCATCGACACCGGCGCTGAAGTTTCAATTCTGTCAGATGCGACTTTTAACCGCATTAATCGGAGCGGCCGCATCAGGTTGTCAAAGCCGCCGCGCACTTTGGTGCACTACCTGAAGGGTTCCATTCCCGTTCTGGGATGCTTTCACGCGAACGTCGTCTTCAAAGGTCGCTTTGCGACGATCCTCTTCTACGTTGTACGCAACGGACGTTCCCTACTTGGAGTTGACGCGGTGCATGACCTCAAGATGATCTTGTCCGGCGTACCGCTAAAATGTTTTCACGTCGACGCCGCTGCTCCCGGAACAGCCGTCCCGGGACATTTAACCGAGGCTGAGGTCCCGCAGCCATCGTCCACGGCGGACGCACAGTCCGTCCACCCACTTTTCTGGTGCCTTTGGCACTTCGTCGTCGGCTGTCCCCACAGCCCAAGGTCCGTCGACCTCTTCCAGTAACCGCTCTCCATCGTCGGTGAGCGATTGTTCCAAGCTTCCTCCCGGTTTTGAGGAGTTTGAAGAACTTTTTCGTCAGAGTTAGGTCTGGTCGTAAACCAGACACATACCGTCACGGTCCGTCATCATGTTCCGCCCGTTCAGGCGAAGCTCCGTCGTTTACCGTTCACGCTGCGCGAGTCCGTAACGGCCGAGATCCAGAAACTCGAACGTCAGGGCGTGATCGAGCGCATCAGCGCCTCCGAGTGGGTCTCGCCGATCGTAGTCGTAAAGAAGAGAGACGGCGGTATCCGCATGTGCGTTGATCTGCGGGCTCCCAACCGCGCGGTCGTGATCGACTCATTCCCACTACCGCATATCGACGAGCTCCTTAACTCGCTCAGAGGAGCATCTTGCTTTTCCAAGCTCGACCTCGCGTCGGCCTACCATCAAGTGCGACTCGACCCCAAGAGTCGAGACCTCACAGCGTTCATTACGCATGAGGGTTTATTTCGCTTCAAGCGTGTCTGCTTCGGCCTGGCCTCCGCGCCAGCCGCATTCCAACAAGTAATGTCAAAGATCCTCAAGGACTGCCCCGGCGTACAGTTCTACTTAGACGACGTGATCGTCTACGGATCGTCACCTCAAGAACACGACGCGCACCTGCGCGAAGTCCTCCGACGGATCAAGTCCGCTGGAATGAAGCTGAACCGAAAGGCGGTTTTCCGTGTCCCAACTTTGTCTTTTCTCGGCCATAGTCTATCCGCGGAAGGCGTAGCGCCCCTTCCGTCCAAGATAGAAGCCGTTTTGAACTTCCCTACACCGTCCGATCCAACCCAACTCAAGGCATTCCTCGGTCTAGTGGAATATTATAGCAAATTCATTCCACATTGCGCGACAGTGGTCGAACCGATGCGTCGTTTGTTGCGCAAAGGCAACTCTTTTTCTTGGACTCCTGATGTCGAGAGCGCCTTCCAGGAAGTCAAGACTGCTCTCCAGAAAGCACCCATCCTAACGATGTTCGACCCGACATTACCGGTCATCGTGTCGACCGATGCTTCGAACTACGGCCTCGGAGCAGTTCTGCAACAACAGCACGGGCAGAAGCTCAAGACCGTGGCCTTCGCAAGCCGTTCCTTGACGGACACCGAGCGAAGGTACTCCGTTGGAGAAAAGGAGGCCCTGGCGATCCTGTGGTCCTGCGAGAAGTGGCATACCTATCTTTGGGGACGACAGTTCACCATCCGCACCGACCATCGTGCGCTCGTCACCCTCATGTCTACGCAGGGCACCGGAGTCCGACCGCTACGCATCAGCCGTTGGACAGCCCGTTTATTCAACTACAACTTCGTGATGGAGTACCGCAAGGGAGCTGACAACACCGTCGCAGACGCACTGTCCCGTCTGCCCGTCAAGGACACCGAAAACGGCACCAAATTTCCTGAGGAAGTTGTTTCCATCGTCTGCGCCTCACTGAACCAGCGCGACTTCCAAGATGCAACAGCCCGTGACCCCATTCTACCGAAGGTCATGGAGTACATCTCTTCAACGTGGCCAGCTGAAGACAAGCTGCCTCCAGGGTTCAAGCCCTACTTCGCAGTCCGAGAACAGCTGTCACAGGTGGACAGACTGCTGTTCAACGCCGAAAAGATCGTCGTGCCGACCAGTCTACGTGACCAGGTCATCGAGATAGCGCACGAAACGCATCAAGGGATCACGAGGACCACAGGCCTCATCAAAGAACTCTACTGGTGGCCTCAAGTATCTCTGCACATCAAGCAATATGTCCAACATTGCACCATTTGTCAGTCTACGGACAAACCTGCGAAGACGTACCGAGCACCTTTACAGCCAGTCGATTTTCCATCTCGTCCTTGGACGAAGTTAGGTATGGACATCGTTGGTCCGTTCGAACGCGCTCCGCGCAACGAACGTTTCTTCATAACTCTTGTGGACTACCACAGCAAATGGCCGGAGGTCATGAGTGTTCACAACGTCACAACTTCGTCTGTGATAGACTTCCTGAAGTTCGTCTTCGCACGAGAGGGGTTGCCGGAAGAAATTGTCACCGACAACGGCCCCCAGTTCATCTCCAGGGAATTTACAGAATTCCTCAAGAATCAGGGTATTCGTCATCTCAGGTCATCCCTGTACCACCCTCAAGCAAACGGACAGGTGGAACGCTTCAACCGAGTCTTGAAGTCCACCATTCAGTTGGCTGTCGTACAGCAACGTAACCTCCGAGAAGCCAGTCACGGAATACTTGGGAGTGTACCGTAGCACTCGTCATGCTGCGACGGGAGAGACTCCTGCGTTCTTGCTTCACGGCAGGAACCATCGTAACCGTCTTCATCTTTCGGGGCGTCCAGTCCCCGACCCACAAGTTCCAAGGTCCACAGTTCAAGAAAGGCTTCCAGCCACAATCAAGAAATATCAAGAACGAATGAAGATGTACTCAGACAGAAGGCGTGCTGTCAAGCGACCTACATTCATTCCTGGACAGACCGTCAAGGTCAACAAGCCTCGTCACAGAGGAAAGTTGCAGATGAAGTATGCTGCTCCTCAGAAGATCCAAGACCAAGTGGGTCCAGCTACATACCGGCTGGACGATGGATCCACCTGGCATGCGTCCAAGTTAACGCATACAACTCTCCAACCTTCATCAACAAGAACATCATGGTTCCGGGAAGATTTGTTCCCCCCGGACCCCCTCTTTTCCCCTGCAGTTGTTCCGCCTGCAGTCCGGCCGGCTCCCCCAGAGCCGCCTGTTCCTGTTCTTGGTCCGGCCAGCCCGGACACCACCAGTCCAGACCCTGAGGGTCAACGTCCTGACTCTGGCCTGAGTCCCGAGGCCCCTCCTCTTCCTGAGGGTCCTGTTCCAGCTGGGAGTCCCCTCCCCTCCCCGAGGGTCCTGCCGAGGTTGTGCAACCTGTGCCTGAGGAGAATGCTCAGCCCCCTGAGCACCACCCGCTTCCTGGGACATCCCCGGATAGCAGCTGGTCAGCTGCCAGCTGGTCCTCCAGCCGTACAGAGACGGCCACCGAGGGTGCAGACTCTGGCACCTCCTTCGAAGGTGCACCAGTACCGGTACCAGCGCCCTCCCCAGTGAGAGTGCCGTCGGCATCGTGCAGTGAGCCGACACCCCAGTTGGATCCTCCAGAGACCCAGGGCCGGAATCCAGACACATCTACTCCCCGGCAAGAGAGTCGCCGCAAGTCGAACTCGGCGACTGCCGGGACGCTTTAAAGACTTATGTGATCGACTGTCAAAGGAACTTTTAGGTTAATTTCATACAAATGCATCTATGAACCAATGGACACTAACTTCAGAACCAACCTAAGTGAATTTTTTTTTGTGTGGTGACAACAGACATTTCAGAAGACTTAAATATTTTTCAGTGCTACTACATATCCCTGAACATTTTTTTATGTGAAGTGTTCGCTTTTCTCTCCTGCACCATGCAGTAAGAAGTGTTTAACTGGCTACTTGCCCAAATGTCTTTTGCCAATTTTCATTTTACTCAGCATTTAAGGTTTTCACCTTATAAGATGTCATGTGTTTTCAACTGCATTTTGTCGCATCGCTTAGCCCACATTGTCGAAAGTGTTTCACTCAATGCTTCGCATTTTTTCATTTTGTCTCCATTTCATACTTAACTGATACAGTCAGCTCAGTTCTTTTCTTCCCTGTGATGTTTGCTCTTGTCTTTAAAGAGACCATAGCTCCTTGCTTTTGTGTAAGCCAGCCTTCCCATTTTTTTTCCTAAGAGAGGGAAGAATAGGAGTTTATTTTTTTTAAGGAAAGGAAAGTGTAGTATTTCAATTTTTTTCATTTAGGATTACCACACTAACTAGGTGGCGCCACGAACTGCCACACAGCAATCCCCATAGCCAGGTGGCGCTACTATTCAATCATCGGGCCCGTGCGCCCAGGTGGATTTCCCCGGGGCCTTTGAACCCCGCGTTGTTTTGGCTATGAATAAACGGAGTACGTGTTTGGACCTCGACGCCGACTGGACGTGTCGTTCTTCTGGGGCGTTCCCGCCCTCGGGCCGCCGCTGCTCGCCACCTCGCCTCGACATGTGAGACTTGGTCTTTTCCAGCAGGCCGCCTCGGCCCTGCTTCTTCTTTTTACTTTCTTTGGGCTCCCCGGTTTATAACATTTTTGGCGACGAGGATTTACTAGCACTATACATTGGCATAGTTTATTTAAAAAATGTCGACCAACCACCCTTTGGTCGATCTTACCTGAAATTACCCTACAACTTATTCATAAGCCATGAAAACAAAAAGCGCAACAACCCTTATTATCTCACCAAAGCGAATTTCAGTGCAAAAAGAATGGCGTGTGGCGATCTATACGTTTAAAAATGCTTCACAGGTGATGTATCGCACTCGGAAACGAATTTCTTAGATTTGGTGGGATGATTGGCATACTATTTTTATTTATTTGGTACGTGCGAATGTTTTTATTTCAACAAAACTATTATTTTGAAATCCTTAACAGCCTTGATATTCGCCCTTGTGTTCTTGATTCAAACCGAAAGTGCTAAAAAAACGAACAAACAAAGAAGCAATCGAATTCAGCAACACATTTAGTTCCTCTCCTTCATGTCACAATCAAAAACTACTAGACGAGAGAAATCACCTTGGATTATATCAAATTGGAATATACATTTTTGTTTACTTAACGTGCACATTTAATTTCCCGAGATATCTTAAACTATGTCTAGTTTCACCGGCAACTGTGCCATAGGAACGGTTTGAAACGTAGTTGTCGCATTAATTTCTGCGCTACGGGTGATTCTAGGGAAATATCGCGGGTGTGGTGGTCAGGCCAAATGGCGGACTAAAGAAGGTTTGTTTCATGGTTCAGCACTCGAAACACCTTACAATTCTTGCGTTGACGCGTGGGATCAGTGTTACGCATAAAAGTAAAGTGATTTTAGACGGTAAAAACATTATTTTATCCAGTGCGTAAATGCGACATTCTGAAAGCATAGAAATATTCACCTACGACAATGTTGTTTATTTCATTACCTCGATTTGCGCATTTGGACGAAGTATCACTTCTTGGTTATTTTTGGAGTCGTAAACTTTACTATGTAAAAACATCAAGCTATCCTGAGGTGTCACCCTTAATTGTAAAACATCTGTCTAAATTTTGTCCGCTGAAAGGCCGTCGTAATGTTTATGAAAAAAAAAACAGTTAGTGCGCAGGCGAGCTGTTGTAGGTTTACCATTTTTTAGACATCCTGAGACTGGGTGAAAGAAACAAGACGACGTCTCAAACACATTCAGGTGGTCTAAAAAATGGTAAATATTTTATCATGCTTCGCGTTTTGCTTTGTTCAATGCGCTTAAGACGTTGTCGTTATCGTTCGCGTTTGCAAAAAAAAACGAAAAAAAAAACATTGAATGATTTTAGATGGTTGCTAATATTGTTTATCCAGATAAAATAGTTTCAATGTGCACAATACTAACAACCGTGGCCACAACCCTCCTCCCCACCCCCATGCGACTACACACATACTACAGGAAGAAAATGTGCGAAAGATTTTGACGTATTATGTTTGGGTAATATGGCTGACAGCCGTCAGGCCGCCGTGCTTTAACTTCACCGGATCCGCACCTAAACAAAATAAAGGTACCATGCTTTTCTTAGCAAGTGAAAGCTTGGTTACGTTGGCTATATCAAGAGGTCTAAGGGGCGCGAAGGCGAAATATAATCAGACTGCTCTTCAGCAAAGGATTTCGGCAAAGGCGAGGGACGAAGTTATTTTGGTAGGAGTGTGTTGTGACTTAGGACTTATATTTTTTAAGGTAGTTTATAAGGAACACATATATAATTATTTTAGATGCTTATTGGTTTAGATTTAAATTGATTCTGAGCAAAGTATAATATTGTTTGCACAATAGTGACGTTTCCCTAACTTGTTTGCATGACCAAACCCTTTTTTGAGTCGTAGATGATTCGCGAAACAAGTCCTCTAAGTGAATTTGCATCTGGTAGGCGTTAGAATGAATTGATGCATTCATAAGCACGCCATGGCAATCGAATTTGAAACGTTTATTATGATATTACAATTGGCTCATGTTTTGAATTTACGGGGTTGTTATGATATTTTCGATTAACAAACGACAACAGAGAAACATACGGTTCTTAAGAATTTATATTTGTTTTTAATTTCTGAGATCACTTCTGCGGCAATTTTCATTCTATACATCTAAACCTGTTCCTGGTTCTCATGGCTAGATTTGTACAGAAATATATTTTGCCTGATGGCGTTGTTTTACATCTCGCTGATTATGTAAACTGTGCACAACTAACTGTTTTCACGTTCTTGTTTGACCGTTATTTTGTGGCGTCGCCGAATGAATCATGATATTTTAGTTAATCTAAAAAATAAGCGCATAAACCTACGCTATCCACGTAAACCAAGCAGAGTAAACAGGCAACAGAGAGAAGTGACCTCCACTCAGAAGTTTCTAGGCGTCGCCGCAACGTGGTGCTCCTCTCGCTGGAGTTGTGACTAGAGTAATGCTTCAAAAGCATTGAATTAATGGGGTGACAGTTGACTGAACCATGGCAGTCTCAAGAGAACTTACTTCTTCCCCCATTTTCTTGAGGAAAGTTTCTCCTTCGTGAAAAAGACGCCGGAATACAGCGTTAGGGAGCAGGACGGTGGTAACGCTTGCGGCGCACAACATGAAATAAGCCCGTTTCTTTCGACCGATGTCACTATAAGGTGAGACACTGACACCTTAATCTTTTTGAGCTGCTTATTTTACTTGCCTGGTGCTGAATAGGTGTTCATAGAATAACTCTTCACCTACCGTGTACTAGACTGGAGTATGAGCATCGGAATAGCAGAGGACTTGCACTTGTTGACACATTTAATCTATAAATGCGTCAAAGTCGGCGAGCTTTTTCCGCGCGGCTTAGTATACCTTCAGCGTAATTACCAAGGGATGTGTCAACAAGGCGGGGCAAGAGAATGTCCATCATTAGCAGAGGTTTACGAACGCATCAAATATAGTAAAGAAAATAATTGTCGGGAGCTTGACAACCGGTGTTGTTTGAGTACGTGACATGGTGCAGAATGGTGCCCAAATTGCTGTGATCATCTCTGATGTACATACAGGTCATATCGGTCAAAATACGATTTAGTCGTTCCTTGAGGCCATTTGTTTGAGGGTGGTAAGCGCTTCGATGAAGGACAGTCATCGTAGGGCCGTAAAGCTCATTTAGAACTTTTCCGACGAAGAGAGTGCCGCGGTCGGTATTAGTGGCTTGCGGGGCTCCTTGCAGGAGAAGTGTGGAATGCAGAAAACAGTCAGAGATTTCAGAGCCTTGAGCGGCTGACACTACTTTAGTTTCAGCGTATCGGGTAAAATCGTCGATGAACACTATTATCCACCGGGGTCATGTGCTGAGCGTAAAGAAGAGCGTAATACATTTTTGGCAAGTCGTTTAAAGGGAAAAATTATCTAAGGGAATGAATCTCAAAACTCCAGCAAGCTTGGTCAATGTTTTTTTAGAGGGCAGCTCTTAGGTGCCCGTTTTCAGCTTCAGTGGTTTCGACATCGCCGTGGCCTTCGGCGTCGGCGTCGGCGTAACTGCGCGCCGTATTATGGCACTTTTTTCATATGAACGTCACGTGTGACGTAACAAGGGGCACGAGTGACGTCACGAAGGTCACTAAGGTCACGAGTGACGTCACGGGCGACGTCTTGAAGGTCGCTCGTGAATGTCGCGGCGAAGGTCACGACCTTTACAGTGATGGTCACGTGAAGCGGCCGAAGGATATGTGAAAAAGGAGAGGAGGAGGGTGAGGGAGAAGAGGAGGAGAGAAGGAGGATGGGATGAGGAGAGTATGGAGGAGGAGGAGGGGCATACCCTTCTTTCTGTACCATCCCCTCTTCCTACTCAAGAGCTGCGCTATAATTCGGCAATACAGGGAGCTGTACACGTCTTTCATTTTTTTACGTCTGACAGTGGTGTCACTCCCTCAGATATTTGTTAAATGAGCGGTGTATCCCATTCCACAATAAGTTTTATGTGTTATGAAGTACGAGTTGGTGAACCGTAGATGACCAGAGGTTGGGTCATCTTCATAAGCTTTTATGAATTTCTTTTGACGATGGCGAGGACGAGGAGTAGACAGTCCCGTCGGTGTGGCTGATAATATCTTTTGTAAAGGACACCGTTTCGAAGTTGCAAGAGCCGGGCGCGACGCTATATGCGTGGGGTGTTGGAGGGCTTGTGGATTTCATGAAGATCGTGAATTAGTGGTCTTAGACCACCATCTTCCAGGTGGCAGGAATGTGTGTTGAAGCTATCAGCGTGGCAGTGACAGTGGTTTCAAGAGAAGAGGAATGTTTCCGAACAGGCATTTAGAAGAGAGTGGGCATCGGGATAAGCTATCCGCATCAAAAAGTTTTCTGACTGATTTGTATACAACTGTAACATCGAATTTCTAGGGTTTAGGAAACCATCGGCCATGTCGTACAGTGTGATACTTGAGAATAACTTGTCAGCAAAGTACGTGGTGACCGGTTACTGTCTGGAAGAAAGAGATGGGGAAATATAAGCGAAACTTGAAGATTGACAAAATGACGGCCAGGCACTCCTTTTTGTGGTCCAATAGTTTCTTTCAGACTTGGTAAGATTGCGGCTGGCATATGCGAAGCCGTTCTGTGTGAGTTGATGACCTTCGTAAGAAAAGCCCCAATGCCATGTCCGCTGGCGTCTGTTCTTATCTAATTTTTCTCACCTTCAGTAAAACGACCGAGGATAGGAGCGTATGTTAAAGTGTTTTTTGGTGTAAAAAATAATTGTCCTGGGCTGTAGTCCAGTTGAAGCGAACTCCAGTACGTAGCAGCAGGTTAAGTGTTTCGGCAAAATCTGAGAAATCTCTCATAAACTTGCGAAAATATGTGCGTAGACCCAGAAATATCCGCACAAATTTTACTCTTTTTGGGACTGGAAATTCGAATACGGCCTGTAATTTTTGAGGATTCGGGAGTACTCTCTAAGAATGACACGATGGCCCAAGACACGAAATTCGCGGGCTTCAAAAGTGCACTTCTTTGAATTTTCTGGCAAACCAGCTGCAGGGGAGCAGTGAATGACCTGACAGAGCTTCTTTGTGTGGTCGAAGAATGTGAATGAAAAGTCGGGAAAATCATAACAATAACGCAAGAAAGTGTTCCACGTTAGTCCTCTTTGTAAGGAGTACGTTATACGCTCAAAGGTTGCGGGCGCATTACAATGGCCGAAAGGCATTGCAGTGAATTGATAAAGACCTTGAGATGTGTTGAAAGCTGTCTTGGGTTTATGTGCATCGGCAAGCGAGATTTGCGAACAGTCATTGTGCAGGACCATTGATGAGAAGAAAGTGAACCCTTGCAGAGTATCAAGCCTGTCATCAATTCGGATCGCGGATAGCCATCTTTTCTTGCGAATTTGTTGAGTTTGTGATAACCGACAAAAAAACCATGAGCCATCTGTTTGTTTTACTAGCATGACCGGAGATGACCGCGGGCTGGATGATGCTTCAAAAATGTTTTTTTCCTTAAGGATGACATCGATCTGTTGTTGAAAGATGCGACGTTCAGCGGCGTTGACCCTGTATGGCCTACTTTTAATGGGTGTTGAGTCACCAGTGTCAATAGAATGCTCCACAAATTGGTACTAGGCCTTGTATCAGTGCGGGATTTAAATGTGCCACAGTACCTCGTAAGGAGTTGAGCTATATTGTTCTGCTCTTGTGCCGCCAGGTTCGAGTCTATCATGCATTCGACTTGTTGGAAGAAACCGGTGGAGATGGTGGTGGCAGGACTAAATATGGTTGTGGGCAACGTCGTAAAATTTCCTTCTGTATTGCCGTCGAAGTTAGCAATACCACTATGACAAAAAAGGGTTTTGGGGTGGCACGAGTCATTAGTTGTTCATACTTAATTTTTTTACTGATGCAAGAGATAGCAAATTAAAACACCTTTTTGAACAGTAGAATGTGAGAAGTGACTTGATAAGAAACAATGATGTTTCGAGAGGCATGCTCGGGATAAGAAAAGCTGCAATGGCAGCCGGTGGCGGTAGGAGCAAATCTTCTTGTCGGAAAGCAGCGAGCCGCGAATTGGGTGGACAGTGGGCATAATCAGAATTCGTAAGGTGAGGTTCACATGTGGCACAATTAATGTATGCGTCAGCCGACGACAAAAAGTCCCAGCCTACCATGACGTCGGTGATACAGCGGCTGAGCACTGTAAATATTATGGTGTGATGACTTTGACAAATTCGCATAGGAAGGATACAGTAACCAAAAGGTTGAAGAAGGCCACCGGATACCATACGCAGCGAGCGTCCAACAAATAAAGGTATGAGCACCCAATGCAAGTGAGGGCGAACACGCTCTCCTTAACACCCGTTAGCATCTTCCGCGTCGACTAAAGCGTTACATATGTACCCTCCGATTTCTAATTTAACTGTCAACAGTGCTACGGCAGGAGGATTTGCGGAGTGTTGAGTAAAAGCAGTCTGACCTCCGGCGTCAATGCAGACTGTTCTCTCCAGTTTTACGGAGGCGAAGTCGATGGGGCGGTGCCATTGCAGAGTCTTACAGATCGGCAACGAACTGGATACAGGGACAAGGATCGGCCACGGAGGTTGTGGAATGTAAAGACGGGTTTCTGTGAGCGGCGGGTGGAGCGTCGGTCGTTTTCTTCGTCATGGGAAGCGAGTGAGCGTAGGGTCGTAGAAGGGTCGGCTTTTCGGGAATATAGTGCTTTCCTCAGGATCGGCAGTGCGGTGAGTACGGACTAATGAAGAACGGTGGTAGCCAGCGTCATGCAGCCGCCGGCGGGAGTAGCGGAGAATGTTGCCAGATTTATGGCAATAGCAACATATAGGTTGCTGGACCTCGATCCTCCAGATGTCTGTTCTGCGACGCAGTTCACTTAGTTGAGCTGGCAGGTGTGTTGTGGGGAACTTCTGGTAGGCGCCGAGCGAGGCGACTACAGGTGTCCCAGGTGAGAAAGCAGGTGGCGTTGTCGTCAAAAATGTAATACAGCACGCCTCTCGTTCTGGATAGTTGTACGGAGACATTCGATTTTCCCATGGGACTGCAAGCTATAGTGAGTTGTTTGTAGCTACACCTTAAATTCACGTAGCTGCTCAGGTATGATGGTCCGTATCTGGGTAGTTAAACTGCAGTCCATTGAAATTCCGTGAATCACTTGGAAAATGCTGTCAAAAAGGAGTATGAAATTTGTGTGCCATTGAGTTATTCTTATTACTTGCATTCTGCAACAGGGATGGGGAATTTCGCAGGTGACTTCGGGGCGACGAAGAAAAAATATCATATGACACTTCTTTCAACAAAAGGCTGACCATGTTATTCGCCGTCGTCTGGGGGTCTACTCGCCGGCAGAGGCGTAGAACATCCTCGATGTAGGTGGTAAAGGACTCTGCTTCAATTTAATAGTGCCGGAGCAATTCGTTCCTTGCCTGCAGTTTCGGATGTTCAGGTTTGACGAACGCTTCTTCAAACGGCACCTTTATCACATCCCAGTAATTTATGGTGTCCTCGCATTTGGCGAGCCAACGGAGCGCTGTGGCTTTAGAAAAAAACGGCATTGGCCAGTTTGAGAGAATCGACCCAGCTGTTGTGGACACTCACCGATCATAGTCCTTAAGCCAGTCATCGACGTCTTCATCTGTAGTTTCGGAAAATGTTGAAGTTTCCTGCTGGCAGTGTTTAACAGTAAGGACAGGGCTGACGCATTGTGTGATTGGTTGATCACTGGCGTCTGAATAATATTCGGACATGGTTAGGCGCGCAGCACGGCCACTACGTAAGTCCTGGATCTTAGCGAGAGGTGGAGAAATTATTCGCACCTACACCAACCTTTAAGACTTTCGAAGGATTGATATATTGGGGTGATAGTTGACTGAACGTTGGCGGTCTGTGAAAAACTGAATTCTTTCCTCCATTTTTTTCATCATAAAAGTGTTTGTAAAAGTAAGATATTTTTGGTGTTCGGATTTTAAATATGGCCTTCCCTTTTGTAGGTGCTCGAACAGCCGAAGGCTTTCGTTATTCGCTGTTTAGGCTTGAACTATATTTATCCTGCTGCCTTATATCCAAGACACTTAAGTATGTATCGTAAATGTTTGATTCAATGGCATATTTCCAGCCAGCTAAAACAACATTGAATGTTTACACTATCTGGCTACACTCGTCATTAATATTCATTTTTATATAAGCATTTTTGTCCGGCATATAGACATTTTATATGCTAGATATACCGCCTGCGAACACCTATCATCTGTATTTTTATCTCACTTCGTCTACTTCGAGTATTTACAATATATTGGCACATTAAACCATTTTTGGTGGCTGTGGTTTTCTTGTGAGACATTCACACAGCCTGATATATATTTTATTGCAGCGGATGTAAGAACAAATGCGTGATATAGGTCAAATAATTTTTTACCTGTTACTATTCACTTGCTTAAATTGAGGACTTTTGAACTTTTTGGTGTTTAATCATTAAACGGCAGAAAACAAATGGCAAATGTAAATTAGACGAAGTTTACGAGGGAAATGAATTTAGTTTCTGGCACATAAAACTTAATTTTTCAGCTGAAACCTCTGGGGTTAAGAGTGTGTGTGTGTGTGGGGGGGGGGGGGGTTCTTTGTCTCAGTTAGGTGTAATTGCATCACATAAGCCTCAAGAAACATTTATGGTTGTGGGTTTCTTATTGCTAAAACTTTTCGTAGCTACATCAGTGTGTTACAGGGTTTTGCGGCTTTCAACGAACTGCAATAAATTTCAAAGAATTACGACGATCGTTTTTATATACGTGCGTATAGAATTCTAGTGTTACGCATTAAATGAAGCTGAAGTGGTTGCCTTCTCAGGAACCAGAACAGAAGACCTAACAAACTTTACTACCGATCGTTCATACACCAATGTCCCTGAGAGTAACATTGTATTTCCAACAGATGCCTCGCCGTGGACAACAAACCAATCAGAAACACAAATACTGACAACAACCGTAAGGACACCAACAAGTATGCCTACAACAACAATAACAACAGAACGTGAGTGTGATGTGGACATTTCTCAAATATCCGGTATTAGTTTATTCCTTCTAATGTGACATATTATTAATAAGAAAATGCATGAAATGTTTTCCTTGTTATTAAGATGCAACTTAATAATTGACATTACAATAGTATTCTGAGTTGTTTTTTAAATATTTTAACGGAGTTAAGTGAATGTCGACAAAGCAGAATTGGGTGCAGCTTTTGCACTTTATATGTTCAGAATGGCTCAATTTCGTGGATGCGGTTTTCGGTTATAGAGACACGGGGCGCGGTGCTTATGGGGCCAAGATACTCTCTAATAGCAAACCGAAACTTAAAAACGCGTCGAATTTTTGTTGTTTTTCAGAAAGCTGTCACATACTTTGCGTGCCTTCTAGCGTTCTGCAATTTGTAGATTTACTATTTTTTTCGATAATGCTGAGCAATTCTCTTCTTGAAACCATGCACTTAAACACAACAACTAAAAAGTTAATTACAAAAAAATATTTAACAATTTGATTATCTCGAAATTTAATAATTTTTCTAAATAGCCCCCTGGCCCAAGACCAAAACGACAAAAGCCGTTTTTGTTGCGACTAGTAGTTTTCGCAATATCGAATTCGTCCACCTTTCGTGAAACTTCCTGTATAACATACATATTGAAGGTAATCATTTGGCCGGTGACCACCTCTACACATTCTAAAGTTCCAAGTTGTCGATCTTCTCGTCGGGAGTCTGTCAAAGGGAAAACAGTGTTTTGAAGTTCGTGGACGATATCTCTTACTAAAAAGCGATTGGTACAACTAATAAGGTTTCGGCGCAATAGCAAAAACAATATCCACAAAAACGGCTCCTAGAAGAAATGTTATTGCTTCTGTGCATAGCACAACTCGGCACGAAGCGAGTCAAGGCAGTTTCTTCACTTTAAAATCGTTATTTTGCTTTTCTTTTTTTTACTATTTAATATGGACATTAACATCTTTATAATAAAGTCACTACTTACATCACGCACAATGGTGAGTCTACACATTCAGTGAACTAACATTGTGCTAACACAACCACGGCAAAAGTATCTCCTCACAGCACCTGCTGAAGCTTTGCAGCAGCAACAAGTGTTGTGGTTGTAGATCCCGAGCCCCATTTGTGATTGGTGTTCAAGAAATTCATCAGGTCGTGTTCTTGATAGAAAAAGGAAAACAATATCTTGAAGTGGGCCTATTTATCAGTGCGATGATGCACAACTCAATTGACAAACTAATCAAATGTTGAATTTAGGCACTTCAGAGTACTCCACATCAGCTTGAAGTGAACTTCTATTTATCGAGCTTTACAATACTTTGGTAGTTTAAGTCAATCAACCAAAGTATTACTGACACATGATACTTAGAGTATAACACATCAGTCTTTACCATTTCCAGGTATTTTAAGAGTATTGTGCACATATTTTGGTCGCTGCATTTTTATAAGGGTTGGAGTATATTTTGCAAAAAATAAATTAATATTTTAAGAAATATAAGTGAAAGGTATTTTGTGCCTACTAAGTTAGTATTTACATATTTGAGAACGCATGAAGGGTACCTAAATTGTAGTTTAAATAAAGTTATTTTCCAAAGATTTTCAGAAATATATATTAGTACATAGTAAACAAAAATAGTTGCAAAATTTTTCGGTATATTTTTTGTGTACTTACAAATATAAACTCTACTTGAAATTCACTCAAATTTTAAGTGGTATATTTTAAACGTCTTAGTTTTCGCAAAGGGTGAGTCTACGTGGAACCTATCCAAACGCAGATTAAACTCTTGTTTGCTTAATTGTGAGACGATATTAAAACATATAAATAAATATTTACATTCGCGATATCCCTTATTTTGTTTCGAATCCTTACGTTGTAAGCATCAGTGGCATTAATGCGATCACTCATCAATGAATGCAATGTTCCGTGAATAAACTTCTTTTTTATGTGCCTGATCACTAGCACCACCTGCACAGAAAACATTTTTGCTCTACGCGACGCGTGGCCCAGATTTTCATGACTTTGTAGTGCAAACCGCATTCCACGTGTGGCGGCGGTGTCAGGTGAGTCAGATGGATCATTCCCAATTGAAATAAATACTAAAAATCAGTTTCTCGTACTGCGACACAAAGTTTTGACGCAGGTGCAGCTAGGGCTGTCTTGCCTCTTCTTGAACTTAGACATAAAATACGACTTTTTTATGACCAATCAACACCTAAGCCTTTCTCGTGCTGAAGTTTCCCGTGTCGCGTTTCATTTGACAAACTGAAGGCTTAGCACATGTCAGTTTCAGAAAGCATTTTTCTCTTGAAGCTCCCGAGGCAAGTTCGCTTTAGCGAATAAAACGCACTACAAGGCTGCAATTACGTAGAATGTGAAATTTATTATTTTTTATTTTTTTAAGTTTTGGCGTGCAATTTTACTTAAGCTCCACGTGACACTTTTCAGTCTGGAAAGAACGCGGGGTTTGAGCAAACGGAAAATTTAACACGCGTGTTCAACGCCGCTGCGAGGTATGCAGATTTATTTGAGCAGCATATTTTCACATTATTTTTCTTGAAGGGCTGACAGAGTATTATTAGTTAATTTGTTCTGAAATAAACACCGGCCTCTGGAATCTTTTAAATGTGTTCTATTGTATTTTCTAATTTACACATGCAGTGCAACAGTTTCTTGTTTTGGGCGTTTTCGTGAAATCAGACAAGGTGCTGCTTTAACAAACCTGCTTGCGGTTGAGGTGTACTGTCGGCACGGGCGTGTCATGAAGCCCGACGATCGCGCCACGCAGACAAGTGAAATGTTCATAAAAATAAAAGGACGAAACAGGTCCTGCCCAAAGGTCTAAGCGCACATACTCGTGAGCGAAGCTGTGTCACACGCAATGTGTTAACAACCTAAGTGTCAAATTTAAGCGCAAGGTAAAAACACATTTTAAGTTGATTTAAGTAAAAGTGGCCGTATCAAGTACTTCAGGCTCCGATGAAAAGCAAGCTCCAGACAAAAGATGATGAACGACGGTAATTGCCCGTCCATCCTTGGCGCGCTAGATCTTGCAGAACTAGACGACACCCGAAACCACTCCCCTTCAGTTCTGTGGAATCCTGGTGACAGTGAACACAGTGAAGCGCCACAAAATGTTTGAATGTTGGAGGCCGCCTGTCTAACCTGGTTGGCTCGTACCGAGAGAAAAGAAAAAAACGCCAAGGATATCACCTTCCTGGCAGTTTTCTAAAATCCTGGGGCCAATCAACATACTGAAGCGCCGATGTTGGCGGCCGCCTGTCTACACTGGCTCGCAGCATGCAAAGACAAAGAACTGCAAGAAAATCTCTTTCATGGCAGTTCCGTGGCAGTCCGTTGCCAGGGAGGTACAGTGAGGCGCCAGGCTGGCAGTTCATTGAATTCTCTGGGCAGTCCCGGTCAAGTCTACTACGGCCAAGGCCAAATCCTGGCCCCAGCTAGCCCAAGCAAGTGTTCTGCATGGTATGTGGGCTCTGCTGCTCATTCAAATTCGTTTGCACTTGTGACTCGGCTAAATAGTGCGTATTTCTAATATTTTTACTGTCGAGATATATGGCGTGCTGTCACAACTTGACTATATTATCCGGAGTAAAGTGATGAAAGCTGTTATTTTTGTAGACTCTCGGAGCATTGTTACTGAAGCATTTTCACTTAATCCATCCAAGAACAAGCTGACTCAACCGGTACGTGATAACGTTTCACAGGGCCTTGGAGATGGGAAGGATATCAAGTTTTGTTGAATCCCCAGTTATGTGGGCATCACAGGCAACAAGTCTGCAGACAGACTGGCCACCTCCTCACGTAACCCTGTACCACCGCATGACTGCATATCATAACAAGTCCTCACAAGACCCATACGGCTTGCACTTTTAAAACTGTGGCAGTCGGAGTCGAGTTGGGCGATAACAACAATGCTTCATATTATCAAGCCAGGCATCGGTACCTGGGAAAGATCCAATAAGGGGAACCGTTTCCGTGAGGTACTTTAGTGCCGCTTGAGGATTGGCCGCACCTTTCTCACCCACCGATACCTGCTTGTTGGTGAGGAACCCCCGGTGTGCGACCACTGTGGAGACGATTTGTTTGTCCCACATATATTTCTTTTCCCTGGTCATCTACAACAGCACAACTACTTTTTTCCTCAGGTTTTCAAGTACTTTATCTCTTTCCATCCTACCATGTTCCTAGGAGAGCGGCCTCTAATATCATCTGACCGTCTCTTAGCTTTCACGAATATAGCTATTTTACAGAAACTCTATCGGAAATTCTTCCTTGGTGCCTCTTTTCTAGTTGATTTTAGCTTACCTAGTATGGCTATCATAGCTCTTGCGCAAAAAAACCCGTAAAAAACGACACGAAGTACCTGGGCTAAAGATAGTGAGTTCAAACTAATTGAACTGATTTCAAGCCCCTGAGCGTACGAGGCTTCAGTACAGACGCACAACAGAAAATTGTGAAGTGAAAGAACGTAATAACAACGTGATCATACCCAACGTTCTTATCGCTGAACCAAAGATCTCAGATACATGCACAGTAAATGAAAGAGTACTATGAATGTAGACGCCAAGGTCTCTTACAAGAGATACACGATCTACCGCATTTACCTCTAGCAAATACGTGAACAAGAAAACGTCCTGTTTTCTTGATGAAGGAATCAATGTAGCTTTTTTTACGCATTTACTTTTTTTACGCGTTCCACCCATCACTCGCAAGAATTTCTATCGAAAAACTCGCAGCATAAGTTTTAAAAATCCGCGCTTCGAATCAATTGAGCAGCACAGTCAGTAGCTATCAAAAGTCTGCCTACAGCGTTTAGAGCGCAGCTCTTAAGCGGGTTTCACATGCAGCGATTCCACGGCCGAAATCACTGCCGCTTACGGCGCGGTGGCACGGATCGCGAGGTTTCATTTCACATAAGCGTTTTCTGCCGTTGCGTTGGCCAATGTTGCTTGCAGCAACCAGATGCGATAACTTTCACGGCCTAAGTCACCTCTTCCAAGAGTTTCTTTTTGGTCCCATTGTGTCTAAATGTTTTGAGCTGCGCGTGCCAAAAAACCCGACGCTTCGACACTTCACTTATAAGCAGTTCATTAAACTCAGAGCGATAAATTTTCTTACTTGATGGACAATCTGTGTTCGAAAAGACACGTCAATGTCGCTCAGTGCATCTTCGTCTTTTAATTTTCTCTTTAGAGCTCGCACGAGCCGCTTCCGATTAGCGTCTCTTGCACTCGCTACCCTTGGTACTCAGGTGAGGAAAGTAAAAAAGAGCCGCATGTTTCATTGAGAAAACAAATTCCGAGGAAGAGCACAGCAATCGCCCTCCTCCATAATCTCCTGAACAGTTCGATGCCACTGCTGAAGCAAAGAGGCTCGACCCGCCGGAAAAAATAAAGCGCAAAGCAGTCGCTTGCGCAGTTTTTCTGCTTGTCGTCTGCTTCAAGAACGTAAAAATGCCGCCGTCCTATGCGCCAGCTTACCCGCAATGTTTCTCCATTTTGTCACGTGATTTCCCGCCGACCTTTGAGTGGCCAGCTGGGAAGCTGCCGCTTTGCCGCGGCGAAACATTTCGAACCTGGTGGAACCGTGCCGCTCTGCCGCTGCGGCTGGCCAGAACGCCGCGACGGCAGAAATCGAGCCGCTCCAGGGCCAAAATCGCTGCATGTGAAACCCGTTTTCGGCGCCCGTTTTCGGCTGAGCGGCGTCGGCGTCGCCGTCACCGTCAGCGTAACCGCGCGGTGCATTATAAAAAAATGTCCCATACTGCACCGCGCGAGGGCCACGTGACCTCGGGAGGGTTCTTTGACCTTGGGAGAATCACGTGACCCCCGCGTGGTGCATTATGAAAAATGTCCCATAATACGCCGCGCGAGGGTCACGTGAACTCATGCGGGTCATGTGACCCCCGCGCGGTCATGCGACCCTGGTCAGGTGACCTTCTTGAGGTTGTGACCACCCCCTGAGGTCACGTGACTGTCGCAGCCGGGGAGGTACCCGGAGGCAGTAGAGACGGGAAGGCCAGTGGAGGATGAGAATAAAGGAATATATATTTACAGAATAAGAAGAAAGGAACGAAAAAAATATAAACAGTAGTGCCAGGCAACCGTTATGACGCTTACAGTCTATGTCCTAAAAAATAAAGTCTTCGTATAACCGTCAATAGGTAAGTCCCAACCTCAGTGGTAAGTCCAAAGTCGAGTCACTCACAAACATTTGCTCGTGGTTCGTGGCTGGGTGCTCAGCGCTAGGATACCGGACTTCCGGAGCGATGTCCCAGGCTGAGTACCATCCCTCGGAGCGTAGCCGAGGCTTGCTTGGTGCGTCACCGATATCTCGTTCCTTGCCTCAGTGTGCCGCCGAGACCTCGCTCCCTTGCTCGGTGTGTCACCTAGACCTCGTTCCCTTGCTCTGTGCGTCGCCGAGAGCTCGTTCCCTGGATCGGTGCGTCGCCGAGACCTTGTTTTCGGCTCGGTGCGTCGCCGAGACCGGATGCTCCAGCCGACTCGAAAGGATCCGAACCGCTTCTGCTCCTCGAGCCCACTCCTTCACTTTTTCTTCTTTCCCCCCTAGTGGCAAACCCGTGACAGTGACCCCCTGAGGTCACATGAGCCACTGAGTCGCGTAACCCCGAAAGCTCACGTGACCCCTCCTGAGGTCACGTGACCCCCCTCCCTCGCTTGACCTTTGGCCATGCAGAGGAGGAGGGAAGAGGGGTATACCCTCCCCTCAGCACCTTTCCCTCCTCCTCCTAAAGAGCTGCGCTCTAATTCAGCGTTACAGGGAGTTGTAAACGGCTTACATTTTTTTATCCGGTGTTCACACTATCGCAATTTCTGCGGTGAACGGCATAGTTTGGCGGAATGTATTCAACGCTGTATATTCTACCAGAAAGTCATGTTTTCGTAGAAAAACGGTATGTCTAAATCAGTTGGCAGAACATTCGTCATCAGTTAGACGGCTTTGAATATTAGTCCACGTATATGTTTATAGGACTAAAGCTGAGGCATAGATGAATCATCGCATATCTTCGCTAAGGTGAATTTAAGCGAATCCTTTCAAGTCTGCCTTGAAACTTATAAAAAATAATCCCGTCAGGCCACACATCACCAACCTTCAAAATCTCGAACGAAGAATGGTCATATTCGAGTTGAACTGACGCATGCGAGTTAAATCTAGGTTGCAGCTGCGCGACACTTAGTGATTTCCCACCAAAATGGTGCTTCACAAGATCCTTTACGTCCTGTTCTGGAATGTAGGCCTCATAATAAATAAGTCCATCGGTTGAGAAGAAGCAGTCCTTACTTCGAGTTGCTTCGCAGTTACAAGTTTCGGTAAAGTTTGCCTATTTTTGACACCATGGTAAAACGGTTGTCTCCGAAAACAGCAGGGGATTCATGTTGCGAATCACGCGCAGTCATAGCCACGGAAGCACCATGGCCTATGCATTCCTGGCTAGAACGAATTACGTGGCTCCTAGAAAGCATAGTGGTAGGTGTTACAAAAATAAATACCGAAATGCGTTACGCAATACCTGTGCAAAAAGGAACCCTTTACGAACTTACATTACCACAAAATAAAACAAAAACCCTGCGCCGTTACGTGTACTGACACAATATCATGTTTTAACCAAAAATCTTTCAAAACTTGTGGAATCTCGTTCCGCTAAATCTTGTAACCCTGTTTAATGTTGTTCAAAATCCAGACTAAAAACGTGTCGCGACGTGTACTGAGAATAAAACGCACACAGGTCAACTCTATAAACGTTTAACGCTACAAGGTTTAGGATGGTTCGTGTTCTTTTGGCGGAAGTTTATGGTGAACTGTTGTCTACGAAGAAGCAGACCCGAGAATATCGAATGAGCAGACGCTTTGCGCGCTCCTAAATGCCACTCAGATCAGAAGCTATAGTCTATTCTGTGGGAGTTGGCCCAAGGTATATGTACAGTCGCCGAGGGAGTTAATAGCTCCACGCGAGCGCGCGTCTTTTTCCGAGGAACGCTTGACTGGTGGGTTGCGATAGAACTAGAGATGACGTCGGGGCGAGTATATGCGGAGGGGACGGGGGAAGCCGTCTCGATTCAAGGGATCCGTTGTTATAATCTGCGGGGGGTGAGCGTAGCTCGAATGAAAATGGAAGATGACTTTGCGGAATCATCTCCCAATCAACTCGCCCTGACGTCATCTCTAGTTCTATCGCAAGCCACCAGTCAAGCGCCCCTCGGAAAAAGACGCGTGCTCGCGTGGAGCTATTAACTCCCGCGGCGACTGTACATATGGTAGCGAAGCTTTCATAGAAGCCCACGTGTCGAAAAAATTGGCGGCTCATGGGGCTTCGCTAGCGGAATCTATGTGTCGTGATAGCATTTTCGGCTGAACAAAAATAAACAAGAAATAACGTAACTTGAAAAAAAAACAAAAAAAACGTTACGTCATTTTGGTGTGCCTTTCGGCGCAAAAATTAATAATAACAAGAAACCGGGACTGCAGGCAGAAAGGACGATCGTTTAGTGACACTAAAACGGTTTGTTTGAGACTTTTTAGAAACTGGGACTGTAAAAAAAGGACCATCGTCGTTTTTGCCTGCAATGACGGTTTCTAAAAAGTCGCAAACAAAGCTTCTACGTCGCACTAAAAGTTTCAAAACTGCTCCAAGCTATGTTTGAAACGCTTATAGTGTGTCGTCCTTCTTGCCTGCAGTCTCAAGTTTTTTCTGTTTTTTTTTTTGGTTATGTTGAATTTACGCCATCTCGTTCGGACCCTCAATTCTTCGAGAAACTCGTTTTTCCCCCCACAAAACTACCTTGAAAGAACCGGGTTTTGCTTTTTTCTTCAGCTTTGTCGGAAATATGGGAGTGGCTTAAAAGTGACTGACCTCACAAAAAAGTGAAAAACAATACCGTTGCTGAAGTGAATCAGTGTTAAAGTAACAAGACAGCAATTATAATGCAAATACAATGTTGCACTAACATTTTGTTTACATACAACTGCTTACAACCATTCAACCAGCACACTAATCAAAAGCATACAATCAGTATATAGTTTTAAGGCAGAAGAAAACTAGTAGATCAATACATAAATCACATTATGATAAGATAACACACAACCAACCCTACAATTGTTTGCCTGTTGTGTGGAAATTCTCAGTTTATAGACAGCCATCAATTTCCCATATTTTAGACCGTTTCAAGGAATGCTGTGTTCAACACTTTTGAAGAGGCAGAAAAAAAATTAGCTGTTTTTCGGCGTTCTTGAGTCTTAGATACTCATCATCCAGAAATTAAGACTTTTCTTAAATTTCGGATGATTTTGCTGCATACCCTGGATCCTTCCGTGCACGCATAAATTATTTTGGAGCCCTCCAGTACGCTGCACGGAATATGCCAGTGTTTTTTGGACCTTAAAACCAGAGGTTTGAATCAGTGACAAAACCACATGAGCAGTCTATAACCCAAACACGGTAAGCACGTTAATTTTCGCGATAACCTATTTTTCGAGAATTTCGTAATCTGGTAAAAGTCACAAAAAATGAGTCATCCGTGGATATGAAGTATTAAATATCGCTCTAGATCGCGAAATTTTGCGCTCGCGAGATGTTCTCGAAGGAGACACACTGCGAAAAATCGAGCCCATAAAAATAAAGTTTTTCACACCATACGAAATGCTAGAAAAACAAATATACTCCTGGTCTCAGGTGCTTAGCCTTTGCACTTGCTGCCAAGCTTTACACTTTGCTGATGCATCAACGAGTTCAGTGTTGTTGTTTTTTGTGCAAACTAGTGTAGCTTGACTTTAGCAAACAGAGAAAACAAATTATCATACACATCGTGGTTACACACAGCAAGAGACGTTTAGACCTCCTGATAAAAAAGTACACAAAGAATACGCCCTATGCCCTCCTTTAAAATGAGGTGGTTGATGCTCGCCACGAAAAACACGCCTACAAGCCTAAACGAATGATGTAAAAGAGGAGAAGGGAACTGACAGGTTTCCAAAGTCCGAGTCAGCAGCCCTTTTGCAATCAAATACAGTAGCACTTACAATAGTTCAAGTGGAGGGCTGAAAGCTTGGGAAAACCGTAAATAACTTCGGAGTTATTCCAGAGCATCCTCAGAGACCTCACTGTCAAGCAGAAGCCACGAATGCAGTTTGGCTGCCTTCTAGATCTGAGTACTTGCTGGTTTTCAAAAACCTCAACGGTTTCTTTGAAAACTCCTCAGGGACAGAGCCATTATGCATTGCAGAGGCAAAGGGCGTCTTGGAAAATTTGTGCGAGCTATTTAGGTTGTCAAAGAGACAGCCGATTTTTTCAATGAATCTCGCTGTGCGGATAGCAGCAGCTGGCAATCGCTGGAACGCTAGAAAGCATAATCTGCAGCAGTACAGTGGTTGCTAACCATTTGTGCCGCTAGTTCCACCGACACATTTTAGCAGAACGTCAAATTAAAGTGTTTCTTGTTCAGCTTGGGCATAGAACTGATCTCAAGTGTCCGGTCCTTTTCATGGGCTTCCTTTAGGTACGAGGTTTTCACTACTTGATCACACACTTTGAAGTCATACTTAAATACCATGGTTCTGAGGCACTTCAGCAGGTGCTGAGCATCAAAAAGTAATCAGAGAGGTTTGCCACTGACATTTATGTAAGGCTTCTCTGAAATTACAAGGCATGTAAAAAGAGAGACGATGTGGATCCCCTAATTACGTGCCAGAGCTACTGGCTTTAGGAAGAAGAAGGAAATTAGGTGTTTAATGGCACAGCGGCAACTAAGGCCATAGTGTGCCAAACACTGGGTAAGTTAAAGGAAATACTGAAAAGAAGTATAGTAGGCAGTTCTATTTTAAAAAAAAACTATGGAGAATGAATGAATGCTTAAAACTTGACGAGATACAGGCCTATTAAGACCTCCAGATTTTTTAACCGATGCTCCACTAACCAGAGCGCGCTCTAAAGGTATTTCCTTCACACTAGGTACGTTTGGAAAAATGTGCCGACGATACATGATTGCCGGCTCTATGCTACCGCTAATCTTGAGGAAAGCGTAATCGAAATGAAAACAAACTAAAATTCATAGCTGATGTAGGATGCCAATGCTATCTAAAACTTAAAAGCTTGACGGAGCGGCACAATAGGTTCGTCACCGAATAATATTGCCGGGTGGAACGGGACGCAATTGCGGAAAAAGGCAGAGAAAAAGTGGTGCGTTCGTGTTGGTACTTAGGACATGCGATAAGGATATGCATGCCACTCAATAACTCGTTACACTGTTCACATTTCGGAGCGGCCTCTGCCCGTAGGAAGTACCCATGCGTGAGATGGGTGTGTCCCAATCTCAGACGACAGAGCACAACCTCAAAGAACCGCTCCCTGTGTCGGCAACTTGCCTATTCCCGCAGGGTAGGTTTCACGCAATGAAACTTGTTGTGGATTTCCGTGGCCCATTCTAACTGCCAGTTTTTCTGGATTGCTCTTTTAAGACTGTGTTTGTAGTCAGTGTATGGAATGTCCTTGATATCCACTTGCCTCTCAATGCATGTACTGGCAGCTCTATCAGCATCCTCATTTCCCTGAATACCAACATGACTAGGCACCCAACAAAAATTGATGTGTAGGTGTGATCTTGCTGCATTGTGCACAATATTCCGGAGCCTAGTAACGAAGGTATTCTTTGGTACTTCGAAGGAAGAAGCGCCTTTTTTGCGCTGAGAGAGTCAGAGTAGATGACGGGAATACTGGATAGAGTTTTCTATAATGAATTCAACGGCTAAAATTAAAGCATATAATTCTGCAATAAAGATTGAAGCTCTGGCATCAAGACGTCTAACAACCTTCCATGTCTCGCTTATAACAGCAGAGCCAACAACATAGTCACTCCTAGTGCCATCTGTGAAGAAGCTCCTACAGTTGTTGTACGCATAAGCAACCTGGGAAAGCTCCGGCTGCAAGGCAGCAACAGAAGTTTGCCGCTTGTTATATTTAATCAGAGTAAACTTGATTTTGGGTGCTATGCACTCCCAAGGAGCTACTGCAGGTGGGAGTTGAGCAACTAGGCTGCAACTGTCAAGATTGCACGCCTGTGAATATACTTTAATTCTCTCCTTAAAAGGAGGTACGACAGATGGCTTGTTCTGGAATGTGGTTACATAGCGAGAATTGTGGATGGCTTCCTGGATTGTATGAGAAGGAATAGAGCGGATTCTTAATACACACTGTAACCCTCAATAAAATCGTCTCTTTTCAAATGAATATTCATTAGTCTCAGCCTATAGGCTAGGAATAGGGGGCGTCCGAAAAGCACCGGTCGAAAGCCTCTGGCCTTGATGGTGGATTGGGTCCAACACCTGAAGCGTAGAAGGACGTGCGGAACCATACACTACCCATCAATAATCAAATTTTTAACGAACCAAGCAGCGATAGAGACGAAGGAGGCATTCCCGATCGCTACCCCAAGACTTGTGTGAAAGCAGCTTTAGGAGGTTCATTGACCTTTAGCACTTCTTTCAGGTAAAGAACAAAACTGCGGAAATTCAACTTTTTATCACAGATCAATCCTAGAAACTTGTGTTCATTACGAACAGGAACTGCCTGCCCCCTTAAGGTCAGACTAGGCTCTAGGATCATGCCCCTACGTAATGAAAAGTTCACACATATTCACTTCTCTGGTGAAATACTAAACCCATTGGCATCAGCCCACCTCATCAGACTATTAATTTCCAGCTGAAGTTGTCTGTCGCAGACCGAAATGTTACACGAACAGCAAGAATTCTGCAAGTCATCTACGTAGAAAAAATATTGAAGTGACTGTGGGATAGACTTTGCAATCGAGTTCATTTTTATTAAAAATAGTGTTACGCTAATTGCACCACCTTGTGGAACTCCATTCTCTTGGACAAAACTACGAGAGAAGGTTGTTCCAAGCTTGACATGAAAGTATCTGTCTTCTAAGAAGCTTTAATAAGTGAGAGCATTTGGCCACGAATTCCTTACGAGACAAGATCATTCAAGATTCCATAGCTCCATGTTGTGTCATAAGCCTTCTCTATATCAAAAAAGACAGATACACAATGCTGTCTGTTAACAAAAGCTTCACGAATAGTTTTCTCGAGTCTAACTAGGCGATCTGCCGTTCATCTGTGAGCACGAAGACCGCACTGAAACTTATCGAGGAGATTATTTTCCTCTAGAAAAAGGTCCAATCTTGAGTTAACCATTTGTTTAAATGTTTTCCCCGAGGAACTGATGAGGGCTATGGGTCGGTAACTTGAGGGTAATGATGGATATTTTCATTGTTTAAGGAGCGGGATAACCTCGGCTCTTTTCCAGGAATCTGGAAAGACACCTTCTCGCCAGATTTTGTTAAAGAAGTTTAAAATCGCTTACAGGGTATTGGAATGCAAATGCTTGAGCATGCAGTAGCGAATCCGATCTGGTGCTGGGGAAGTATTTTTACCTTTATTTAAAGCTGCCTGTAACTCTTGAAAGGTAAATGGTCTATTATAGGGTTCTCGTAGCCATCCAGAGCAATTTATTATCTTCTTCTCTGTAACACTTATATGCTTTAAAAATGCAGCCAAGTAATGCGATTAACCCGATACAGATGCAAAGTACTCTCCTAGAATATTGGCCAGCTGCTCAAGACTAGAAAGTACACCACCTGGCATAACAAAAAGCCGTATAGAGAAGGCTCGGTAATCCCCATTATTATTATGCACTTTTTCCCAGACAACTTTTACACTGGTGTGACTATTAACGGAGAAGGTGTATTTATTTCATGTCGTCTTTTTGGATTGACGACGGATATATCAAGCCCTCGCCCGAGCCTGTTTGAAGGCTAAGACATTCGGAGGCGTCGGGTAGCGGCGTAGCACATCCCATGAACAATTTTGTTTTTTCCGAGTCTCGCTGCACTCCTTAGTCCACAAAGGTTTCGGCTTAACAGGAATGCGTGTGGAAGACTGCGGAATACCTTTATGAAATGCCTCAACTATAGACGCAGTAAGGAATTTGAAGGCATCGTTCACATCCAAGCCAACAATGGTTTCAGTGTTCACCTCAGATAAACTTTCAAAGGCCCAGTCTGCCTGGTCTACTTTCCAGCGTGGCGAACGTGTCATGACAGAGGATGAAGGAGCAGTGCTCTTTAAAATATTGGGGAAATGGTCGCTACCGCATGGGTTAGGATCCACATGCCATTGAAAAGTTAGGAAAAAGTGTGGCATTCCCAATGGAAAGATCAATGCAGGATGAAGAAAGGTGTTGACAGCTAAAAAAGGTAGGCTCACTAGTATTAAAAAGATAAAGTGTTCGCGAGAATAAGACAATCTCAATAATTTTTCCTCAGATGTCACGACGTGTACTCACCCATAGAGGGTTGTGATAATTAAAATCGCCCGTCAAAAGGGATGGGTGAGGAAGCTGGTCTAAAAACGAATTAAAATCTGAGGATTTCAAAGTAAATGATGATGGTAAGTATAAAGAGCAAACTGTCAGAGCTTTGTGAAGCATGAACCGTACAGCCACTGCTTCGAGTGAGGTAGACAGTGGAACCTGTGCACAAGGCACTTCTCTCGGGAGAACCACCGCAACTCCTCCAGAAGAACTGACTGAGCACGGACGATCCTTCCGGAATACCTGGTACCGTCTGAGGAAGTCGGTATGGCTGGGGTTTAATGAGTTTCCTGCAAACAAAGCACACGTGGATTGTGTTCCTCCAGCAAAAACTCCCTATCATCCAGGTTGCTTAGGAGCCCTCGACAGTTCCACTGCAATAGCACTGAAACCATCATCAAGATGTAAAATTACGAACACACAGGTGGAGAGTGAAAGAAGTGTAATCACTTTCAAAGGATCACAGGTTTTTTTGTTTTTTGTTTGGTCTTCGGATCCTGCCACTTCATCTCCTCCTGGTTAGACCCAGTGGTAGATGGGGAGGTGGACAGGGCAGGAGCCCCGCCCTCCTGAGCTCCGCACACAGGCTTGCTTGATGGCCTGGGATGGTTGGAGCTGCGAGAACCTAACCTGCGGCCGCGACCAGAACCTGACGGGAGGGTGGCAGATTTACTTAGGGAGGGATTCAACCCGTGCATCTGCTCCGCCTTTTTTGTGTTAGCAGAAGCTGCATGGTGACGGACCATGAAGCTCCTTGGTTGCTGGCGCTCTCGCTAGAGAGTGAGGCCGACGGCCCCGCTCTTTCTCCCTGTAGGAGACCGCGCGGATTGTACAGGCGCAGCCGGCGCTGGCGTATGTCGCGACGTGGGCAGAACTGGCGAACCCTCTCCGCGAAGAGAGGGATCGCTGCCCTGGGTAGGCTTTGGGATCCTGGAGGGTGGCAGCGAAGTCTTCGAGCGAGACCTGGTTGTCCTCGACTCCATGCAGGCGCAGGACACCCGGCGCGCCCGTGGCATGCGAGCCTTGGCAAAGAACGACCAGCGTTTCTTGGCCTCAAGGTATGTAATGTTTCCTTTAGCCTTCAAACTCCAGACTCCCTTCTCCCGCTTCCAAGGAGGACAAACACGAGAGTACGCTGCATAGGTGCCCTTGCAGCTGGAGCAACACACCGTGTTTTTACAGATGTCTCCGGACATGTTCGTTGCCGCCACACTTGGCGCAGAATTTTCTTCAATGGCAGCTCCTAGACCCATGCCCGAACCGTTGGCACCTGAAACACCTTTGGGGGTTTGGCACACAAGGACAGACACGGCAGTTCAGATAGCCTGCCTTCACTGTTGCTGGAAGACTAGAAGACAGTGCCGTTCAAAAGAGAAAGAATAAGATGTTTGAGGGGATATCGTGACCCTCGCGCCTAAGTATAATCCGCTTTACTGCAGTGACGCCCGAGTTTTGTTGGATTTCAAGGATCTCATCCTCGCTTTACACATAGGTCTTCTTCGCAGATGACACCACGCACAGTGTTCAGCGTCCTGTGCGGCGTTACCGTGACGGAGGTATCGACGATGCTTTTCATCTTTTGAATGCCCACACGTTGCGCTTGATGTGGTGACCCCAACAAGAAGCTCCCCAGAATGCAGCCTTTTTGCTTGGTAGGAGTGTCCGATCAAGTGCTCAAGAACTTTGGCAACAATGAACGGAGACAGCTTGGGGGCAGGGCGTTGATCGTCTTCAGAGTGAACCAAGAAACTTTACGAAGTGTTCTGTTTCTGGTGCTTTAGTGATGACTTATTCCGGACAGGGCCGTTTGGATGCCTGCCTGGAACCGGGTTTAGAGAGGAGGGACCATAAGAAGCGGAAAGTGTTCAGAACCTGTGGTGTGCCGCCCACCACGGAGTGCAACAAGGGAACAGTTAACGGACCATAACAAAAGGGCTTTGCTGGAACCGTTACACTATTAGCACTGCCCAGGTACTATAACTGGGGCCCCCTGTTTTCGGGAGTTTATTTTTCGTCAAATTCGGAGGGTGTTTTTCGGAGTTTATTTTTTGCCGAAGATTCGGAGTTTATCGGGGTTTATACCTGTTTGATTTTCAATTCTTCGAAATTCTGAGTTTAATTTTGCAGTGTTTCCTATTGAAAATAAATTTTTAAATAATAACCGGATCTAAAACGTATGCCAGATAAAAAATAAAACGCGCTTGCATCGGTTAAAATTCTCTTCAGTTGAATTTGACGTTCGAGCCATTGGCAATAATAATTTTTCCGACGAATACGTTGCACACAAGTGTTGCTTCGATAAACGTCGATACCTTAAAATCAATAAACTCCCGGGGGCAGTCGCTAGGAAGCTCGTAGTCAACCCATCCTATTCCGCCAATCCAGCCCGTGGCCGCGCGAGGTGGAGGGGTTATGGATGTAATAGAGAGTTTCAACTGTCCCTTTTCTCTATTTTATACATTCTCTCATGGTCCATAGCCTTTCACTGTTACAAAAACATAATTTCTCCTTTTTTAAATCACAAATAGTATGGCCCAAACTGGAAACCAAAAGAGTGGCTTGGTTGTGATTCGAAAGTACAATGACCTGTTGTCGTGAATCAACCTCGACGAGACAAGCGGCAAGACCGCTTTGACAACGGTCTGAGATTTGAAATATGGTGCCATTTTCCCAGGACCATTCACACCGTGCTGACCTAATTGTAAAAAAAAAATTGCAGGGGTTGGGGGAGGGGGGGGGTTTGCATTGGCACATAAACATTCGGAGTTTATCGGATAAATCCGAATTGACCAAAATTTTAACGGCGGGTGTTTTTCGGCGTTTTTTCTGATTTATCCGAAAACACGGAGCCCTAACTGTAACCAAGTATGGTTTTAGACAAGGGGTCTGTCGCCACCCAAGAGTTAACTTTGCCGCCAAAAGAGTTGAAAAAGGAAAGAAGAGAAATGAGACGCGTAAAAAGAATGAGAGGATATAGGTAAAAGAAGGGAGGGGAAAGTAGAAGTGGCGACTGACTGAATCATCCTGGTCGGGCCAAGCCAGGACGCCCGTGTACGGGAAGTGGGGGCCGAAGTGGTGTATCGTCTCACCCGGGGGGCCCCGAAGGGTCCAAACCTACCCCGGGCTCGGCTCAACCACCAGGATGCCCTTTCTCCGGACACGGGAAAGCTACACACAGCCAGACGTGGGCAGGTGAACCCGCATGGCTCGGGGTCCGTGGAGACGCCACTCTTCAAACACCTACTTTCACAGGTGCCCCCGGCGGTGACTGGCAGGCAAACATCCACAAGTACGCTGTAACACTAGAAAAGGAGATCCTGTTGGACAATGGTAGTCGCGTCCTTATGAGCAAAAAAGTAGCCAAATGGCTGCTTCCATGGTCATAAATTTTTTTTGCTAAACACACGAGAGCCACGTTTGATAGGTTTACATCTTGCGGACCATTAGAATGTTCTTCAAGTGATTCGAACCTGTCACATGGGGGGTTGTCTGATACCTCCTTTTTAATGTGCATATCATCAAAGACTATGCTGCTTGCCCGATCGGCTCGTGAAAATGAAGTTGATCGCCTCTTTACCCGCTCGGAAATGGCGGGGTAAAATCCAACTCTCAGTGGAACATTCTCAAGCCACAGCTGCAGTGATCGGACTGGTGACAACCTAAGCAGTCGCCTACAATACTTACAGCCTTTTGGGCCATGAAAACGAGGCCCAAACCCAAAGCCTTGTTCTGGCTGCACCATCCTCGACCGAACCCGCTTACAGCCCTCATCCTAAACGGGGCCTCAACGAGTACAGCAACGGCGGGAGACTCATAAACGCGGATACCCTCAACTACTTCAGCAACAGTCCTCATCTGACGCTGCGTTGCAACCTTCTTTGCAGCCTCCTGTTTTGTTGTTGGATCTGTCGTACCTTGGCTCTCAGTGTGCCTATCTCTTTCTTGTCAATGCGGTGGCCCTTTCTTGATGCTGCAAGATGACAAATACCCGAGATCAGTAAGCTGCAAGAATGTTTATAAATATACAAATGGTAGCCAAGAAGAGATTGCATTCCTTGTTAAGTTGTACAACGAGTTTAAAACCAAGAACACGAAAATGTTTGATAACATACTAGCATATTAATTCGAGCGTCGATGATTATGACCCATTACTCCTGTAGGCTAAACCAGTTCAAGGAAATTCGATTATCCTAGGCGATTTTGTAATAAGCGCAAACAACGCTGCAAAGGAAGAGCGAAATGAAAGCTAAACATATCTAGTAAAAACACGCCACGCCTCCAGGCAGTGCAGTATTTGGCCGAGTGTAGCTTTCTAATTTGTCATTGTGCACAACCAACCAACACTGATAGATTTATGAAAACTAACAACAGATAGGAAAATACTTTACAAGGGGGGGGGGGCATGGCGTAACATTACACAACACAGCAGGCATCTCACTGACAGTAACATATTCTCTCATTCGAGTGTCGATAAGATACCGATGCAGCGAGACGCCAGCCGCGCGGTCGTCTCTTCGACATTATTGTACAGAGCAACGACATGTTGCATAACATGCGGAGCTCATTGTCACAAAGGACGTTGAGCCCGTCGGACGTAGCAGCGTCCAACCGCACGAAAGATTCTCATATCACTCTGACGTTACGCTTCCGCGCACGTAACTAGGGTAATCACGCTGAGCGAACAAAAGTTTTCGAACTGCGTAAAGTGCAGAATGAACAATAAAAATCACGTGGAGTCCTGAAAAACAACAAGCAGACGGACGTCAAATGCCCGCCCTTTCGCGCAGCATCTGGTCTCTGCAAATAATCGCTATTACAAGCCAGCCTTGTTGTTTTTGGAGTTGAGAGGGCGCTAAGAACATGTTGGTTTATTATTAGTAAATAAGCTATTTCTGCTTTTCCGAGCCCAATAAACCTCATTTAAGATAACTAACAGCAATACACAAAATTTAATAAATACAGCTTACTATAATTTAAGGTAATATAATTTGATTGGTATATAGTTTGCCATGAGGACTCATAGTCGCACTTCAAACGCACCGTGACCACGTGACCCTCTAGGTTGACCTCCCTGGGAATTGGTTTTGTGCAGAGTTTTGTACCCAAGTTTCGCCACAAATCTGTACATATACCTTGGTTGGCCCATGTAAATATTCGATCATCCCCAACAGATGTCGGTATAATTGGAGCAGTGTCATAGGCAGTGTTGGCGGTAACACGTTACAAGTAACGGCGTGACAGGGAAGGTCTTACGTACTCCTAATTTTTGAAAGTAGTAACGGGTAACAAACCTGTATTACTAAGTTTGTGTAACGGATACGGAGTTACGTAACGATTACTTTTTATTTCGAAACCTTAATAAAAAATTACATCACATTTTTGTTGTTTCGAAAAGCGTTTATTTCAGCTTCTGCATGACATAATGTTTCTTAAATGATTCCAGTGATGCATACCTGTAAAATCAAACGAGTAAAACGCGCCAAATCATAATCAGAAAACAGCCTAAAAAGTAACGTGCCTTCTTTTTTATCGCTAACGGTAACGATAACACGTTCCGTTTATTCTGAAATAACGTAAAACGGTTGCGCGTTACTTTTATTTGCAACTGACGAGTAACTTGTGTCGTAACTTGTTTTTTTCTGAAAAGCCTACATCTCTAGTCATAGGGCAATTTTAGATATACAGGGTGTTATTTTTAGTTTTACTGTATTGTTTAAAAAATGCGTTAAAGCTACACTTATGCGGAGCATGCAATTGAGTTAGACGGCCAGTGGGACATAATATACTGGAGCTAACCGTAACAATCCGTTTGCTAGTTCATTAGAATACTGTTTAATTTTTTATTTAGTGGAAAAAAAATACATGGTTTCAGTCAGAAACTTGCTGAGCATCATCAAAATCCACCAAATCAACTATTTTAGAACGGCTTGAAGCTCATGGGAAAGTCGGGCCGCACCATCTGTTTCATTCGTGCAGCAGGCGCAAAACTAGCAATGGCGGAACGCGGATTATTAGATTATCGTTGCGTTCGGCCACTGCTAGCTTTGTGCCTGCTGCACGTGTGGTAACTTTGGTGCGCCACCGACTTTCGTATGAGCTTCAAGTTATCCTAAAAACAGTTGATTCAGAGGATTTCGATGACGCTGTTTCTATTTGGAACCATTTGTACATATTCAATACCTAAACAATTTAATTACCGAAGTTCGCTTCTTCAGCCGACATCGCCAAGATTAGCCACCTACATAATGTCCAATGGGCCGTGTAACTCACATGCACAAATCGCAAAAGTGTAACTGTCACGGCGTTCTCAAAACATATCTGTAAAAATAAAAACACCCGGCATACGACGCAAGCAATAATGCGTAAATATCACTTCAAAATTCATCAATAGAAGCTCGAGCATATGCGCGTATCACAATGCAAACCGACGGCTGTGGTGGGTGTTTATTCACCAATATGGTTTGTGATAAAAAGACGGTTGGTCATGTCAATGAATGTATGCAGAATGTTTTTTTTGTTTGTTTCGTCATCTATATGAGCAAAGCTAGAACTACAAGCGCGAGCATATAGCCTCGATAACCACGTGCATTTAATGAACACGCGTGCTCGTCTTGTTTTTCGAAACGCAGAGCTCGCTCTTACAACTCATAAACATGCGGCAAATGTCCATATTATGCAATGGACCTTTTCCGAGAAGCGTTCTGCGCACGCGCGAGCGCCCGATGCCAAGCGGGGGAAATCTGCACGAAAAATCGAGGGAAATTCGGAAGGAGGCTGTGGATCAGCGAGTAGAAAACGTAATTTCAGCATACATATAATTGGTGTTACGCAAAAAAGAAAGCGGACGGAAAGAATAACACGACGTTTAAGTGGACGCCACGGATGCCCCACTCGGAAGTCGCGTTGGGCACGCCCCGCTGCTCAGAGAATGAAGAAACTGGTAGCGTAGCTCCCATTATCGATTGGTAGCGCAGGTAGGTCCCTTCCTCGATTTTTATTTCGTGCAGCCACTCGCCTGGTGCCACGTTGGTATGTGAAAAAGGTCCATTGAGTCTTGGGAACATTGCCGCTACCGTGGTGTGATGTGGAATATATCAGTTCGTTATTAGCGAGGCATTAGGCGGCTCACCCTTTTGCAAATACAATTTCAGTATACTATTTGATTACACGGAAAGTGTAACCATTCTTGAGATGTATCCTTCACGTGACTGTGTTTTTTTGTCATTAACCGTATAACTTGAGGTAATGATTACATCATAAATATTAATTTACAAATTCGTGCAATTAGTATAGTAGTTGAAGCAATTGCTTTCTAGTAACGCAGTTTTATGGCGTAGATTTTGATCTACCTTGTAAATCATTCATCATCTGTTAAACTATTATTATTCATTCATTCTGCCTTTTCAGGAATTTCAATGGTTTGGAAACCAGTCATCTGCTCATACGGGATTTGGCTAGTCCATCGCTAAAGTGGAAACGCAGCCTGGAGTATGCGATTTCATTTTCTTTGGACAGCCTTTACTATACGAATCCGCGTGTAACCATCTTTGACTATGAATACAAAGGCGTACAGTGGCTCCTAAGAGTATTAAAAAAACATTCGAAAAATACGAAAAGCAAGACCGAATTTGGACTTTTTATAAACTACAAGTAAGTTTCATACACCGGTTTTCTTTTACTTTCTTTAAAATTGTTTGAAAATATCAACCACTGTATTGTTTTTACCTGGAAATTGTTTCCAAATATCGACCACAAAGTCGTTGTTTTTTTGGAAATTCCTCTGCGTAAAACTATCATATATCACAGCGATAACTATGCTAGGGTGCTTTAATAAAAGAGTGCGCAGATTTTGCATTGCAATGTCTTTATAACACATCAATCTTCTTTTAAAACTAATCCAGGAATATTTCAACCATAAGAATGTCGAAGCAGAATTTAGTTTTTTTAAGAGGAAGAGAGTTTTATTTATTTTCTACGCCCATGTGTCAAGTTTGAAAATAATAGATATTTAACACGTTTCAATGCAAATAAAAATATTTATGCATAAGTATGTTGAGAAAACTAAACTATTTTTACAAAAAAAAATCCGAAAAATGCTACACATATACAGATATGTGCGAATATGTAAGTAGCGGCTTTACATAGGTCGTGCATGGGTATCATACCTCAAAAAATCGTGTAAAATATTTGTATGTTGGCACATTCTTCCCTAGGATGGAAAATAATTTACGTTGTGTTTGAAGTTTTATGATTTTACATCTGATGGATCAAATACAAATGCTATGATTCGGACGATTGTCAGAAGTTGCATATTTTATTATTAGACAGTTTTAGATGATCTGCGTGTAAATAAATACTCGTTTAGCTTGTTTTGAAAGTACGATGAAAGCGCTATATGTCCATAACCTTTTTTTCTGCTTTTTATTTATGTTAAAAAAAAAACTCGAGCCGTTTCAGAAAAACTTTGCGTATTTTTAATAACAATTACGTTTATTACAATAACTTTTATGGCATACAGTAAATATTGGCAGAAAGCTTTAATAATTACCTTTTAACGAAAAGGAATGTATTTGTAGTCAAATCCATAATCTCCATCAGAAAATGCGTTTGAGAAAAAGAAAGAATAGAGAAATTACAAGAGATAGCATTATACCGAATAATTACACATGAAAGACTGAACAGACACCGCACATGTTTATGCGCAATCCTATGTATGCGAAAAAACGTTCGCAAAATTTAAGCTAATAAAAACACGGCACCTCCAAAAAGTTCAAACTTGAACTTCATGCTTCGCAAAGTGCTATTTTTAATTATTTTTAACGAAGTGCCCTCAAATTGATTTAGTATATTTAATAAAATGTAGATGCAATATATGATTTAGATATATAAATACATACATTCAAGGACAACACAGTCGAAGTTCTTTTTTAAATATGAACTTTGGTGTCTGATATTGACACGCGCGTCGCTGAGTGAGCGCATGCGTGGCCAAATGGTTACAGCGCTTGACTGTGGAGCAGAAAGTCTAGCGTTCGATTCCAGTCGTGGAATGTTCTTTTATTTCTAGCTTCAACCTGGCTTTCTCGTAAGTTCGAGAACATCGTTGCCTGAACGAGTTCCGAATGTTCTACACGCTAAACGTTCTACGCCGAAGGTTCCAGAAGCCTACGCGTGTACATAAGGCTCTTTGCGTGGGAAAACAAGGTCAGTCTCGTCAAAGTGATCGATCCTGCTGTTACGCCGCTGTCATCGCCCGCGAGACCCAATTCTTTTCTTCTGCTTCCTTGTTGTTTTGGGAACAAGTTCGCCTCAATTAAACGTTTAGTTTCTTCACTTAATATCGCCTCATCAAATCATTCGTTACATTTTGGTGGCGGTGCGGGGTAGCGCATATCCCGGCATCGTACCCATTAGAGGGCCCGAAGTGTCAAGTCCGACAACCAAGCCCACGAAAACCCAACGAAGAAATTACCGGGACACAATTAAGTCGCCGCACCCAAGGGAGATCACCCTGGATATGGGCCCCTGCTGCCAAGACCAAGCAGCAAACGGAAGCCGACGATTGACAACCAGTCGTCGCAGACCCGGCCGCCGTCGCAGTCGTATACCTCCCCGTCGCGCCCAGGACTCTGACACCTTTCTCCGGGGAGATCCACGAGAACGTCGATGATGGTCTTGAAAATTTTGAACGTGTAGCACGCTACAACGGATAGACGACAGAGCAGAGCCTCCACTACATGTACCTTTCACTTCAAGAAACTGCGAAGCGATGGTTTGAAATCCTCAAAGCGGCCTTCACAACAGTAGAAATCCTGCGGCGCTCAGCACTGAAGCGGACGTTCCTCAACCTCGACCGTCGTCAGCGAGCGGAGGACCTTCTCCAAACAAGGGTGCAGGCACCTAACGAAAGGGTGACCAGCTTCGTTGAAGATGTCATGTGCCTATGTGTCTGACCCGAACCGGAGGCAGCCGAGGAGAAGAAACTTCGCGACTTAATGCGTGGTGTGAAGGCAGACATTTTTGTTAGCCTTGTCCGCCATCCGCCGAATATCACCGAAGGTTTTTTGACTCAAACCAGAAATATCAAGCGCACGCTGTCGGCCCGAGCACGCCATTACCATCGACTCGCCGGCGTGCCTGGCCATCAAACCGTCACATTTTCCCGACTTGACCTGGACACCGCCGGTGTCGACGGTTTTCGTGAAATCGACCAATACATCGTCCGGAAAGACCTTCGCAAAATGCTACCCGCTGCTGATAGCCCGTCTTCTCTCTCACTCGCCGAAGTCGTGCGAGAGGAGGTTCACCGAGCCTTCTATACGGAGACTCTTTTCACTGTACCAGCACCGGAGGAGCCCACTCTTATTTACTCCACAATAGTCCGGCGAACGCCAACAGCCCCGCGCTCCGTGCATGGCGGCCTCCCCGACGAGAGCCTCCCCGAGCCGCAGTATCCCAGACGCCAGGAAGATCGGGCGCACGTAGGCCCAGAACCATCTGCGTCAAGAAACACCGACGTGTTGCACACGGCCGACCGACGCCCGCGCTTCCACTACTGCGGGGAAGCCAACCACATATATCGTGGATGCCTCTACTGCTGACTCGGGCGGCAAGGGTTCCACCTGAACGATCCATGCCCGAGAAACGGCGAACGCCCTCATGACATCGAGGAGTACCTTCGGCGTTCGCCATCCTCAGCATCGCCTCCCCGCCGTGTATCTAGCTCACCATCGCCTCAGACGTTCATCGTCTACTGTGCCCCAACCCCACCGAGAGAGCCTGTCATTCCTGTGTCGCTCGGGATATTAAGTGCGGCAGCGCCTCAGGGTGACGTTGCGGAAAACGACAGCAGTCAAGAGCCTCCAGTTATTCCAGAGCGCTCCCACTACTCCGACGCTACACATCGCAATGACGCTCCTGTAACGGTACCCAACGACCTAAAAGTAGTTATCGACGGACATGACTCATCAGCACTCGTGGACACCGGCGCAGACTGTTCAGTCTTGAGTTGGAGGCTCTCTCGCCGCCTGAGAAAAGTGACAACGCAGCGAGATTGACCTCAGATATCAACCGCCGGAGGGCACCTTATTACACCCGTCGGGAGATGCACTGCTCACGTCAAGATCCGCGGTGAGTGGTGCCCTGTAAAATTCATCACTCTACAATACTGTGCCAGAGAAGTCACACTGGGCATGGACTTTCTGTGTGAATACCGCGCCGTCATCGACCTTGGAAAGAGAAGATTCAATCTTCCGACACCTTTTCATCCTCCATAGGAACCCCACACAACGTCAATGTCCGTCCGAGTCGCTGCCAACCACGTGAACCTGCCGCCGCGGTCAAGTGTTGTCGTACCCGTCGTGGCTGATGCTGCTACCTGCGGCGAAGTTGTTTTAGTAGGCAACATTCAGTTGCTTCTGAGAAGAGGAATAGGCGTCGCAAAGGGGGAAACTGAACTACAGAATGGACGCACTGTGGTCATCGTGACAAACGTCCAACAAGCCCATCACCTCACGAAAGGAGCAACTCTGAGCAACGGCAAGGAAATTCGAGACTCCGCCGAAATTGCCGCAATTGCTGAAGTATCCTCGCCACCTGAGCAAGACGGTACACCACCAGCGCAGCTCGACGTTGACTGCCATGCTACCAGTCCCGAAACCATGGCAGCTGATTAACCTCCTCGCCGAATACAGCAACTGCTTCGTGACGTCACGGAATGTGCGCCAAACCGTTGTTGCGAAGCACCGCATCGTTACCGAGGACGACGCCCTCCCTGTGCATCGCTCACCCTAGAGTCTTCGGTAAGAGAAAAGGAGGTTATCGAGGAGCAATTGCAAGACATGTTGAATGACGACATAATCCAACCTTCAAGCAGTCCGTGGGCCTCTCCAATTGCACTGGTTAAGGAGGACAGAAACCTTAGGTTGTGTCTGGACTACCAGTAGCTGAACGCTGTGGCGAAGAAAGACGTCTATCCACTCCCCGCATCGACGACACGCTAGACCGGCTGCGAAACTCTCGATATTTTTAATGATGGACTTGAAGAGCGGCTACTGGCAGATCGGAGTCGTCAAACGGGACCGAGAGAAGACCGCATTCGTCTCGCCGGATGGTCTGTAAGTGTTCAATGTGATGCCATACGGACTGTGCACGGCGCCAGCAACTTTTCAGCGTGTCATGAACACCGTATTGGCAGGACTGAAATGGCAGAGCAGTCTCCTCTACGTTGACGACGATGTAGTGTTTTCAAGCAACTTCAACGACCTCTTGAGACGACTCCCAGCTGTTCTTCCAGCCAATCAGACCGCCGAACTCACCCTCAAGCCGTCAAAGTGTCGGTTCGCCTCATGACGAACTGTAGTTTCTAGGTCACGTGGCTAGTAACAAAGGCGTCCGCCTAGATCCAGAGAGGACTAGGTTGTTACGGCATTTCCTGCGCCGACAGACTAGAGGGCCGTGCGAATATTCCTGGGACTTTGTGCCTAATATCAATGCTTCGGCCGGAATTGTGCGAGGATTTCTGCACCAATCACAAATCTCACGAAGGACACCGGGAATTTTGAATGGGACGAAGAACAGCAGAAGGCATTCGACGAGCTGAAGCGAAGACTCCAGACTCATCTTCTTTTTGACACTTCGATCAGGATGCAGAAACCGAGATTCACGCGAACGCAAGTAATGCAGGACTTGGCGTGGTATTGGTTGCAGTGCAAGAAGGCACCAATCGAGTCATCGCCTACACAAGTAGAACACTGTGCAAGGTGGAGGGAAATTACTCCAAGAGTGAAAAATAATGTCTTGCGGTCATCTGGGCGATCACAATGTTTCGACCGTTCTTGTACGGGAGTCCGTTCCGCGTAGGTACGGACCACCACTCGCTCTGTTGGCTTGCAAACCTCAAGTGACCCTTCCGGACGCCTCGCTTGATGGTGTCTCAGCCTACATGAGTTCCACATTACCGTGGTGTACATTTCCGGCCGGACGAACAGCGATGCCAACTGTCTGTCAAGGGCCCCTCTCGAAGCCGTAACCCCCTGCACCAACGACGATGACGCCAACTGGTTTCTCGGCGCTGTAAATGTCAGCGACACGGCAGCACTTCAACGAGCCGATCATGGCCTGCAAGCACTAATATAGCACCTGGAAGGGCGCGGGAGTACTATTCCACGTGTTTTTTTACCAGTTCTGCCGACCTCCACTATTCGACAACTTTTTATTCTACAAAATAAACTTCGGGGACAACAACTCGCCGTGTTGACTGGTTAATCCGACCAACCTTCAAGAAAAGATCTTTGAAGTATGGCATGATTATGTATTATTTTAATTACATCATACATTTTTATAACCGGATCTCCTTAATTATCTTACGACAATTAAATGTTCATAAAAATTACTCTTCAAACCTTCGATGCGAAATGTTAGTTTCTGATAAAAACAACACTTCTATTTTAAGTGTCGACATACCTAGCATGAAATTTCAACTCTTCATTTAATTGTCGCTTCTTGAATTTCTTTTAAATACATATTACTTTTAAAAATATTTTATTGCATAAGCCAAAGGGAAGTTCATGGTGTTATATACAATATATTATAAAGCAAGTTAAAGAGTATATTTAACGGTTAAAAACGTTAAGGACTATTTGTGGCATAGTTTTTCCTGGAGAATTTTAATATGATAATCATTTTAGAGAGAAGATTTTAGAGAGAGAGAAGAAGAAGAAGCCGTAGCATCCGAACGTTTGTTTCCACCGCTCTGTATATATTATCTTGAATAGCAATCCTGATGACTCACAAGCGACTTGCCAACTACAGATTTGCGCCACGGACTCGACTACCGCTATAATCATCCGGCGACCTCCAGTCTGGTGACGGACTGCTACCTTTCTACGGGATCACATTCGTTCTCGATATGCTAGGAACGACCGAGGTATCGCATCACTGACACTGACCTTCTGTTACCCGCGCCTTCAAGGAACTGCGTGGCTCTCACCGGCAACAGTCATCACAAACGAAGACGTCTGCCTCACCCAACTGCGGCAAGTATTCACAGTTTTGCTTGCCAGTTTACCATGCCTGTTAAAGAGTGCATAGCATGCTCAAAACTGCTGCCTGATGATGGACGCTTTCTAACCTGTGTAGAATGCTCTTTTCCGTACCACATGGGTACTCCTTGCTCAGGGGTGGCGGAATCTACGTTCCAGGTTATGGGAACTAAGAAAAGAGAAAAATGGCGCTGTCGGTCATGTCGCGCGAAAGACGGACGGGAGTCATCGGCCCCTGATAAGGTCTCCTCGCAGTTGGATATTGCGAGCCTGTCAGCTCAGTTTGCTGAAGTGAACGAAAAGTTGGATCAACTTCTTTCCTTAAGGACAAAGTAGATAGTCTCCTTGGACTACCAGCTCAGGTCAACGACCTATTGACCTTAAAAACAACATTCGAAGAAATGAAGGTCACTGTGAACGAGCTGAAGACTTCTGTGGAGTTCAACTCGGGCCAATATGACCAGCTACTTGTCGAAATGACAACAAGTAAAAAGGAAATCAATGACCTGAAAGCAGAGATGACTCAACTAAAAAATGTTGTGTCTGAGAACGCTGCATGCATCTCCCATCTACAGGTCGAGTTAAACGACGCTGAACAGTACAACCGCCTGCCTAATCTAGAAATCCATGGCATGCCGGTGTCAACCAATGAAGACCTCAAGAAATCCGTCTTCGACATCGCAGAAAAACTGACAATCGCATCTTTTCAACCTTCCGACATGGTAGCTGTCCACAGGCTCCCAAGCAAAAAGGATAAGATCCCCCGATTTTGGTTCGATTTTCGTCATCAGCTGCACGAGAGATATGGATGAAGGCACGAGGCGGTCTGCGCGAGCTCGCACAAGCGAGAACTTTACCCCAGCTTTATTTTAACGAGAATCTCACCCAAGTCAACCGAAACCTGTTCTGGAAAGCTCGAACACGGGGAAAGGAGAAAAGCTTCAAGTATGTTTGGGTTCGAAATGGAAAGATCTTTGCCAAGCGGCAAGATGAAGCAACACCAGTGCGCATCAGATGTGAACACGACCTTGAACTGATAAACTAAAAGGATATTGGATCCAGAGAGGACCGTTTGATTATGGACTCTGATGACTTTCGTACTTTTGTTTCCTTTTCAGAAGTACAGAACTTTTTTACAAGTTTCAAAGGTAATACTTTTCGTATTACCCATGTTAATATCCGAAGCATTCGGAAATACTGGGACCATTTTCTCGCATTAATCTCCCCTTTTTGCTCTTGTTTTGATGCTTTTGTACTGACCGAGATTAACATTTCTTTGGACAGTCTCACTAAGTATAGCATACCAGGCTATCAGGTGTTCTCTTATACTCGCCCAATGGGAAGAGGAGGGGGTGTGGCTGTGTTTATAAAAAATATTTGGTCGGTGACTGAGTTAAAATTTTCATTCCAACAGGCAGAAGTAGTTACGCTGCACTTAAGCACTCCTTTGTTATCCCTGGTCCTTTTTTCAATCTATCGTCCCCCGTGCTGTAATGCACGGTTATTTCTGGCCGAATTTGATTTAGCTTTGTCTTCTCTTTCATCTGAAGAGCTTGTATGTGTAAATGGCGATATTAATATTGACATACTTCGTCCCACAGTGACCATAGTCGCAGACTATCTCGATGTTTTGTCTAAATGGGGCTTAAAAGCAACAATTCAGAATGCAACACGGGAGGAGTTTCTATCTGGCCAGTTGGTGGTATCTAACATTGATCATATAAACATACGAGCTCAGAACGAAGTAATCCAGTCTGCAATTATTGAAACTAAACTTGCTGATCATTATTTTGTTTGTTGTTCATTAACACAGATATCTAACCCGTTGACTTATGTTGGCGCTGTGAGGGAGTTGTCAATAGTTGATCCCAGGCACTTCGATAAACTTATGGAGCAACATGATTGGAATACTTTTCTTCTAACTACATCTCCAGCTGACTGTTATGAACGGTTTGTAGCTCAGTTGAACCTTTTAAAAAGGCGGCTACACGCACTGTAAAAATTAAACATCGTAACATAGATCAGAAATGGATGTCTTCAGAAATATTGGCAGCCATCAAAGAAAAAGATCTCCTATGGGCACAGTCAAAACGCTCCCCCGGTAACACTATGCTACGGTTGAAATTTAAGCAATACAGAAATAAGGTTAATGCCATGATTCGTCAGGCCAAACGCATGCACTTTAGAAATAAATTTAAGGACGCTCGTTCTGATATAAAAAAAACTTGGTCGCTCATCAACGATCTCCACGGTACGAAGAAGCGCACTAAAAGCAATGATAGCTACCTTCTTTCGCAATTCTCTACTGATGGACAGAGCATTGCTAATGAATTTAACAATTTTTTCTCTCAAGTATCAGGTATTGCAGGACAACACCCAGCTTCATGTACCTTAAACAATAGTGTCTTAGACTCGGCTTATCTTCCTCTCCTCTCTGAAGAAGAGCTTAGGTCAATCCTTTTTAGCCTTAAGCCCAATAAATCGCCAGGTATCGACGGTATTTCAGTTAATGACTTGCGCAGAAACTTTGAAGGAATTAGAGCTGTTCTACTTTCGATTTTTAATCAGATTATATCTAATGGTATCATTCCATTAGCAATGAAAACTGCTTTGGTGATTCCCTTATTCAAGGGAGGTGCGCGAAATAACGTACAAAATTATCGACCTATTTCCATTCTGTCTTGCTTTGCTAAAATACTGGAAAAACATTTGTGGATAACTATGAATAGCTTTTTAGATAAACACAGTTTACTATCACCTTATCAGTACGGATTCACACAAGGCCGAGGTACTCAAACGCTCCTTGAGGACTTTTCTGATATGCTCAATTTATCTTTTGAACGGAATCAAGTCGCCTGCGCACTGTTCCTTGATGTCCGCAAGGCATTTGACAGTGTTAGCCATCACATTTTGTTAAGAAAGCTTTCAAAGTTAGGCTTTCGAGGCTCTTTTTTACATTTACTGGAAAACTTTCTACAGGATAGGCGTCAATGTGTTTCATTTGGAGGGTATCAAAGCGGATTCTTTTCAATCAAAGCGGGTGTCCCCCAGGGCTCGGTCTTAAGTCCACTGTTATATAATCTTTATGTTAATGACCTCTCCATGGCGGTACCGATTTCACTATTTCAATATGCTGACGACACCGTTATTTTATCTAGAGCGTCCAATTATTCAGATGCCTTTTCGTCTTTACAAACTGCGGCAATTAAAACTATGGACTGGTTTGAAGCTAATTTAATTAAAGTTAATGCATCCAAAACGCAGCTAATATGTTTCCACAACCCTTTGAAAAAAGTTAGTATGACCTCCTCTTTACGATTACATTCGTCTAGATGTCTAGCATGTGCATGTGAGCCTATACAGCATACATCTTCTATAAAATATCTTGGCCTATTCTTTGACAGTGACCTAACCTGGAACACTCATCTTGCTCATGTGTGTAAGAAAATTCGTGCAGTGTCTTGTTTGCTACATAACACGAGATATTTTATGCCACTATCCGTTCGAAAAATTGTTGTACATGCTCTTGTCTACAGTGTACTCCGTTACGGTATTACCGTGTATGGTCATTGTGCTCTGCGTTGGCAAATTAGAATTAATTCGATTCTGCGTTCTTTGTTAAAAAACATTTCCTATGATTTATGCCTTGGTGAGGACATTGACGTGTTTAAAGCACTGCATTTGCCTGATTTTAACTCGCTGTTGATGGAAACTGTTGTTCATAGGCATTTTTGGGATAGTCAATTTAAAGTTCCTTATGTACCTTCTCGTATTCTTAGACCCAAAGAGCGTTACCGGATACCTCGATGTTCGACAAGATTTGGAAAAAGAGCTCGGAGTTACTATGTACCAGCATTTATGAACAAACTACCTTCTAGTATTCTAAATTTAAGAACAAAATACAAGCTTAAGAAAGCCCTGAGGAATTTTAGTTCGTAAAGTGCCCAATAGTTTGCTTTGTTATTCTAATTTCTTTGTGTGGATTTTATTTTACATGTTTCCTTTTGCAAACGGCATGGTTTCACTTACTGTAAGACGCTGCCAGTCAAGCCCAATGTGGCTTAGGCAGGTCTGACTTAACATATGTTTTGTTCATTTGCAATAAAATTATTATTATTATTATTATTATTATTATTTCTCGTCGAAGCAAAGCAAACGAGGAAATATTTTAAAACACGCTGTAGCTAGACACTCCCCTACGTAATTGCTTGATCGAGCCGTGAGGTCAAGCAATGACCGAACGCGACTCGTATTGCATACTTCCCACAATGTTCATGTCACAATCATTTCCTGATTTCGTCTCCGCATCGCGTAAACCTTTCGGATTCGTTTAGGTGCCTGCCTCGTCTGTAGAAAAATGCTCGGAACTGCAGGACGCAACCATTTCTTGAAGATACAGCTCTGACTCCATCCAGACAGATTTTTCCGAGATATGAAACTAATGGTGTGGAGTATCTTAACTTAATGGTCGCCATACTTCCAGTGGGCTCGTTCTCGTCTTTCTTTTACTCTCTTTTTCGGGGTATCTTCCTACGTTGAACTGGCATCTTTCAAAAGGATGAATCTCAGTCTAGTTCAGTATAGACGACGTGCGACGCTGGCTTTGTGAGCCAAGAGGTACGCGAGGGGACTCTTTCCTGACGTCGTGTTTTGTCTTCTCGTAATTCTCCCCTGTATTTCTGCCGCCGATTGGCGTGAATTTACCATCACTTCAAAGGCGTAGTTTTAGTTAATACGGACGTGAAACAGCGTACTTTTTGTTATATTCGTGATGCATGGAGTCGGATTAAAAATAATCAAGTGGTTTATTGAAACTCAAGGCCATCTCAGCTTCTATTTAACAATAACGTTTAAAATTAACGAAAAGCGTAGTTAAGAGGGCAACGTTACAGCTGTACTCTCGAACACTAGATGCTTAGGTATTTGCAAACCATCAGGTTGAGGAAATAGTGCTCACATGTGCTGGCAGCATGCAGGGAGTATCAGGTTCATGTCGCGGCATGGCAAGACGACTCAAGCATCACGCATTTTAAACAACCTCAAGTCAGAAGAATTTGGAACAAACAGACGTTATAATGACTTAGTTCAGCTAGTCGCTTCTTTAGTAACCAGATTTATTATTCCATAAATCGATGCCGCACATTTGATTCACTGCTGAGGTGCAAAAATGAAGGCTTTTAGTCCAATCAAGAACATCCGGTACGCCACTTTTGAACAAAAACTCGAAATGAATGCGTCCACTCCATTTTATGTTGAAGCAATTCGCCAGGCCGTTGAAACGATGCTTCTATCCATTTAACGTTGACCTGTAGTCACTATGCTTGTTAACTTGCTCTACTATGTATGTCATGCATGTTTAAGCACAGTACTTCCTTAACTGAATGCTTCGCGCGGTTTTGAGAGATCATTTTATTGTCGCAATCTCCAGTGAAATTGTTCACTGTGGTGGCTAGAATGTCTTCGCTATCCCTTGTAGTGATTTGGGTGTCAAAACGTTAATATATACTTAAACGGTCAGGAACACGAATATCACCAAAATTAGCAAAACTGATTATAACTTAGTAGCGCTAAGAATAGAATGCTGTTATCTCACCTACAATAAAAGCCAGCTTTTCTTTGTTAAAAAAAATGAAAGCCGTTTACAACTCCCTGTAACGCCGGATATGAGCGCAGCTCTTGAGGAGGATGACGGAAGGGTACTGAAGGGAGGGTATTCCCCTGCTCCCTCCTCCTCCCTAGTTATCCTGCCTGCTACTCCTCCTCCCTTATCCTCCCCCTCCACCCCTCCTTGTCCTTCACCTCCTCCTCATCCTTCAACCTCATCCCCTTGCCTCCTCCTCTTCTCACCCTCCCCCTCCTCCTCCACCCTATTGCTGTCACTCTTTGCCACTGTTCCCTCGGGCGGTCTTGCCCTAAGAGCTGGAGGGGTCACGTGACCCCTAGGCCACGTGACCCCTCCAGGTCACGTGGCCTAGAGGGGTCACGTGACCAGGGGCCGCGCGGCCAGGGGCCACGTGGTCTAGGGGGCCACGTGGCCTAGGGTGTCAGGTGACCCGGGGCCACGTGGTCTAGGGCCTAGGGGGTCTAGGGTCCCCGGTCACGTGACCTGGGGCTCGAGGGGTCACGTGACCGGGGGCCACGCGGCCCCAGGCCGCGTGGTCCAGGGGGCCGACGTGGTCACGTGACCTGGGGCCTAGGGGGTCACGTGGTCTAGGGGGCACGTGACCTGGGGTCACGTGACTTTGCGGTTACGCCGACGCCGACGGCGACGGCGACGCCGACGGCGACGCCGACGCCAACGGCGACGCCGACGCCAACGGCGACGCCGACGCCAACGGTGACGCCGACGGCGACGCCGACGCCAACGGCGACGCCGACGGCGACGCCGCTCAGGCCAGGAAACGGGCGCCTAAGAGCTGCGCTCTAAAAGAACGATATCACAAATGATTACACTAGCCCAGCGTCTTATTAGCTTAGTGTCCGTGGTAAAGTGGAACATGGAAAGATCAAAATTTCGCACAAAATCTCTTGGTGCCTCAATAATAATATGTTAACGCATAGTGCTTCACAACACCGGAAAATACTTTCAGATGGTCATTTTCAAGGTCTGTTAATTTCACCTTAATAATTTATGAAGATCGCATGGAATGTTACAGCCATGACGATGTTAATGTATTTTGTTTTACCAGTCCTTAAGTGGTTTGGCACGTCGAACAAAACATTGCTGCCAGCACCATGACAGGGCGAATTCGTTGCACTCTTTGGGCGGCGAACCTCCATCCGTCTTACGGTCTACAGCCACAGCGTTTCCAACCGAAGGCAGGATCACCGAGGGCCGTATCCGTGCTGTACGATCAACAGGGATATCAACATATTCGACTGTAGATAAGATTCCGGCCGCAGCCCGTCAGAGTACATGAATGCTTTGCAGCGATGACGTTGCTCGTGTTCGAAATCTTACCGCATCTCCTGAGCTATCCGACAAGTGGACATCAATTTAGCTGACAGCGCCTTGAAAGTGCAAACTTCTTCCAACCTCTGTCAAGCTCTCGTCGACCACTGTGTTTTCCAGCGTAGACAAGATCACGGAGGGTCTCATTCGTGACATTGTATCTGCAGAGATATCTACATCTTAGACTACAAAAAGGATTTCCTGGCCACAGCGGATCAGAGGCATGAAAGCTTTGGATTCATAAATTCGGTCGTGTTTCCGTCTTATCCCAGGTTAGTAAGCCAAACCCTTGCCACCATTTTTTATCCAATGATTTTTCTCTCGTCGTGCTACCATGCCACGATCTTGTGGTACGTATTTTATGTATCGCTACGTATTTATTTGTTGACGTGAAGAGGAAGCCAGGGCCATACTCAAAGATCCGGAAGAACAATTGCAGATTCTTCTAAACACTATCATGAAGCTTGATACTTGTTTTTCTTTTCGAAAATAATTTTAATATATTAAACAGAAGCAAAATATTCACGACAGCAATTGAAAAAGTAAGTTAATCAGCTTTCGAGTGAACTCTGCCATTGAAGCAGAATGACGTTGGCTACGCTACACCTATTGAACCTCTTCCTACAGTATCCGGGAACAAGCTGTGTTATTAAAAGGTGTTGGTAAGTAAAAACAACCCAAAAATAGTTTTTTTTTCATTATTAGAACCCAAAAAATCTACAGGTCATACAGAACATATTCTCCAAGCGGCGCGCTCGTAGCCGCACCAGACGCCATTTAAAAATGGTGTCATCAATATACTATCCGCGCTTAAAAGTGGGCGTGGCTTTTGAAAGCTTTGTTTACATTGTAACTCTCATTAGAAAAACAATGCAACAGGAAATAAACGTTGTTTTTAGCTGATACTATTGACAAGACATTATGAAAAATTTGTTTTTCTTTTTCAGTAGTTCGGATTGTTGACGGTACCTGGATGAAGAAAGCGCATTCGTCGCTCTATGGTGTTGCAACAGCTATTTCTGCTGACACAGGGAAAGTTTTGGACTGTGAAACTGAGAGCAAGTTTTTGTCTTCTTTGTGCCAGGAGCCAGCATACTGATGAAAACAGGCTCCTCTGCAACATCACGCACCTGGTTCCAGTGGAGCTATGAAAGCCAGTGGCGCAGTGAAGATTTTCACTCGTTCTTTTGAGACCCGTCGGCTGAAGTACACACCATACATTGGAGACGGTGACAGCAAAGCTTTCTGGCTGTTAGGGACGCGAAACCATACGACAGGGAGGTAGAGAAACATAAATGCATCGGTCATGTGCAGAAAATAATGGGGACAAGGGTTCGCAACATCAAGAAGTGTCTGAGGGATAGACTCGCGCTGATGGTAAGGCTTTTAGCGGCAAGCGACGTCTGACTGAGAAAGACAAATTCACTCCAGTGTTACAATGGAAAAGCCATACGAGAGAATACCCATAGTCTTGAAGCGATAAGAAAAGCGGTGTGGACTATTTATTTACACAGGCTGTCAACTGATGAAGATCCCAATCACGGCCTGTGCTTACCAGGGGAAACCTCGTGGTGTGGCTACAACCGCAGTTTGGCGCTGGGCTCTGCAGAACCCTACCAACACAAGAACGCTCTCCCGGAAGCTGCGATGACCAGCATCAAGCCAGCTTTTCAAGCGCTTGCAGCACCGGAGCTTCTGCAAAAGTGCCTTCATGGGCAAATGCAGAATGCTAACGAGTCTCTGAATAACTTGATCTGGTGCAGGTGCCCAAAAACAACTGCTGTGGGCGCAATCACAGTAAAAACTGCCGTGTATGACGCAGTTAGCTTCTACAAAAATGGCAACCAAGCAAGCAAGCAAGTGCCTGAGGCTGTAGGCGTCACACCTTTAGTGTATTGTGATGTGGCCCTCAACAGGATGGACAACGCCCGAATAATGAAGAGTGACTTTCGGATTTCTGCTCAGAGCAAGCGAAGAAGGAAGACCAAGGAAAGCGCCAGGAAAGGTTTCGCGAAGGAATACGAGGAAAATAATGCTGAAGACTACACCCCAGGTGCATTTTAGGCTGGGCGTTGAACAACTAAACTTTCAAAAGTGATTTGTGATAAACACTGTTTTGGATCGTATAAAGAACATTTTATTTGCCACAAATGAACCTTTTCTTGTAATATTTTTTTCTAATTTCTTGCTGCATAACATGTGCATCTACTGAACTAAGAAAATAATATTTGCATGAGAACTTTTCTTTTCTTTACAAGTTCCTCAAGGCAGAAAGCACCTAGGTGGAAGTGCACAAGTTTAAAATTTTATTTTGAAAAAACTAAACATTTTAAATGTATTATTTTAGTTCAGTCAAATGCCAAATTGTATAGAAGGTGTGAGATAAGTTTCATTGCTTTATTAGCATTAGTTACATTGAAATGTTCCTGAACTAAGGTAAGAAAAATATTATTTCATATTTTTTATAAATTCAATATACGTCCATAGATTTACATAATATTTTGCTTGGTATAACTAGAAGCACAAAAAATATGCCTGGAAAGTTTGAACCGTTTTTATCCAGAACAAGTTGAGATAATGGCAGCACATCTCGAAGTCACATGTCGGCGTACCATCCCCCTTAAGGAACGTTGTGATGATGTGGGAGCAGGCGGAGTCACTCTATTTCATTATTGTTTGGAGTTGCGGACGCCGACAAGAAAACCTGCAATTAGTCTTAAATCTTAGTAATTGTTTTTTGAACGTTAGCATTGAAGTTGACCATTCCAAAAACTGGAGTTTTAGTAGATTATACTTTAATGATCCAGCGGGTGCATTTTCAAGTTATAGTTCAAAATGACAACTTCTCCGCTAGGAAAACTTAGCTCAAATATTCGGAATACCAGAAGTCTTTAATAAAATAGCACTCCGCCTGAAGTCGTCAATTTCTCAAAAATTCCGCTCTATGATTGTTAAGCGTTCGTTTCTAAAATATGAGTTATTTTCGCTTCGCACATAAATTCAAAGGGTACGGAAAAGAAAGAACTTGGCCGCGAGCTCTCAACCTCTCTTTGCAAAGCGTATCTCGCTCATGACGTAAATGGCTCCTTCACAGCCAATAGTACTGCAGTTCCGATAGTCGCCGCTAGGTTGCCTCAACGTGTAGTAATCTCTCCTAGTAGTAATATCTGAGATACGTAGGCCCCACTGCCTATACCTAGCTCACCAATAACCTCACTCGCGTCGATAGTGGTGTTTTATATGCCGCGAGCTTTAGGATCACGATGTCAGTTTTACACGGATGCTCGAGGGAACCAGTAAGTAGGAAAAACTGTCAATAAACAGCAATGGCGACACCTGTAGGCTATGCATATAAGGTATTCACTAGGCGCTGTATTTGAGCGCACGGAATACGGCGCATCCCCGATGCAGGCTTGGGAGGGGAGGGGTATCTTTGTCTTAGCAGTGGTTCTCACACACTCAGATCAAGCTCCTTACTTACGTCTGCAAAGAACGGCGATCTTGATGGTGTGGAATGCACGTTGCGGACACACCGTGTATGTTAACATATACAACTCTAGCAAAAAGCCATACTGCCACGAACTGGCGCTGCTTCCTAGAGGCCAATTGAGTTGTGACATTCCAATGGAGCAGAGGGTGTCTTGAGTCGCTGCTGCCTCTCCACCTTTGAAAAGTTCTGCATGCTGCCTCTAAGTTCGTTATTATTATGGGGCGATCGATGCCCGCCGTAGCCGTAAGAGAATACCGTTTATTTTCCAACTCTTCTGTCATTTGTAGCCTGACTGTTGCTTCAGCCAGCTCCTTTCTGCTGCAGTCCACCGCGCAAAGTACTCATGTTCCTTGTTCTGCATACCTAGCTACATGGTTGTAACTTACAATCTCCGCTTTTGCCTCGTGCTCATGCTTCCTCACACCTCGTGCAACACTCTCATTATCGCAACTTCATTCACGATAATGTTTACTACGCCTCCATCTATTGTGCCCTTTTGTTGCATTATGTTGTGCCCTTTTCCCGATAGTAGCTCCGATAGCTCCCGCAGAGATATCCTAGCCTCGACATTTTGTAACAATCATTTCACCGTTCCGTGAACCCGTTTGAGGTACCTTTAGAACCTCGTAGGTTCCAGTGTGTATGGTATACTGAGTTCTAGCATGCAGCTTATTCGATTCAATGTCAATTTATGGTTTATATTTTGTTTTGCAGGGAAGCGGCTGCGGCCAACGCCGATATAGAGTCATCCAGAGGATCGACAGCGATACAGAAATTATGGAATGCTGGAATACATCATTATGGGGTACAGAGGATTGAGATGTCAAGGAAGTTAATGGCGCTGGGAACTATTATCCAGGTATTCAATCTCATGAAGGTATGCAATTTACGACATGCACAAAAGCTTCAACTAAACTAGGGGAAGTCATTTGTATATTTAATTGTACCATGCCGTTCGCACCTGAAAATTATAATATAGTTGAATGGAGAGGAAAAAAAAATTCCCTGCCCACTTTGACACCTGAATTATTAGTATTTAAAAAAAATCACTCTTGACTTTTTTCTTCAACTAAGGAAAAGCAGTTTCGTGAAGTGATGTATTTTCACTGTGATGCCAATGGTGAGCAACGGTCCTCTCGATAATAAGCAATTTATGTCTGACTAAATTTGGTTAAGTTAATTGGTCGTAGAATTTCGGGTATTTAATTAAAAAGAAGCAGTCAGGCGTCCGACGGTGTTTGTTGAATTTTTCTTATAATATTGATTATTTAGGTACTTTTTAAACGGTTGCTGAGAAGGGTTATTGTCCGTAAAAATATGCAAAACGTTGAGCACTTTGTAAACTTGGGTGGATTCCGAGAAGCACAGTCCTAGATGTAGCTAAACGTTAAAGATATCGATGATTGGAGGTTTTAACTAGAGTTTGCTGCAGCAACGGTTCTATTGATATTTTATGATGTTGACTAGTATTGCATTTTTGCACCAACGTTTTAGCTCTTATGTTTTTCGTCCTTATCCGTTTTTTTATATTTTCGTCACAGACGCGTGTTCTTCGGTGTTTTTTTGTTGCTAAAGATGGAAGGTCTATGGTCTCCCTATAAACTCTGGCATATTATAATAAGCACAATTCAATAAACGTAGGAAAATGCGATATACGAATTTTTGTCGTGGATATCTTAGTAAAGTAATTTAGTTTTTAATAAGACAAATATTTGAACAGACACGATAACATGTCATCAAGCATGTTTGGATACGGTGCATTCAATCTGGCATAAATATTGATTCAACCTTTTTTTTTTTTAAGAAAGACTATTTCAGTGTTACTACCAAGATGCAGAGCAGTCCTTTTTCAACCATAGCAGCTTGTGAAAGAGCCGTTGATATTAGGGGGTACAAAGGTTTGGAACGAGATATATATATTTCAACATGAAGCACGTTTTTTGACACGCAGAATTTACTCTCATTCAAATTACAGACAATTCAAAAGGAACAAGAAAAGTATAATTCATCGCCTCCTTCACCTGCACACGTCATTTTGGGCATTGACCTGTATCATCCTAGAAGGGGGTCTTGTACAAAACATTGCTGGACCAACTACGGCAAGTTTTTATGTGTTAACAATCGTGTTGCGATTACCTTTAATATTTCTTAATATTAAGAGAGCATCTGCCTAGAATAAAACCGTGGTGTATTAAAGAAATCTAAATGTTAGTTGTTGCTCCTGCAACGTACACCCCTCCTCTACACAAGTAGGGGCACTCGCACGTGTGTGGATAAAATATATTAAGGAGACAACACACTGGCTAACGCAAATTCTTAGGAATATCAGTATGATGGTAAATCAGATGTTTAGAGCGCTCGTAAATACCGTAAATAAAAAGCAATCCAAAAAAAATGTTATCACATTTTGTTGTTTACAATTTTTTATTATAAACAATGCAGTCCAAAAGATCACTTTTCAATCTGCGCGTTGAAATTTAAGTATCGCTACATTTGGCGATATATGTTAAGAAATCAGTTCCCCATAGGAGTCGATTCATAAAACCAGTGCAAATATGATAATAAATTTCTCTCTCCCCTCGCAAACAATATGTGAAAAGCGATAAAACGATTCGCAACAATCAGCGATTAAGCATTCTGCTAGTATAGGCATGGTACATATTGATGAAGAGTCATTAGGATAAGTTTTACAAAGCCATCGCAAATGTGGCAATTTTGTGCAAAAGGTTTGCGCAGTAACCTCGGGGACCGAGAGATGTCCTGAAACGCATTTTCCACTGATTTATTACCAGCCGGTAGCTGAGCACCCTCTGGAAGCAGAAAAATCGATTCAGAACAAAACTATTTCGCCATCCAAAGTTATAACGATAAATCAAATTTTGTGAAAGAGGCAAGATAGCAAATTGAGGCACAGTTGAATGAATGGACACAAGATAACCTCAGCACGAGAAAGCCTTCGAATAGGCCGGTGTATATATAAAATAATAAAGCTTTTAGCGGGATCAAATAGTTAAGGTGCAGGATTATTACACTACACTACACATGTGCCACCAGTCCCAATGCTTAATAGCAACACCTGGTTTGTACAATAGTTAGTTTTTACCGAAGTGCATTGAACACATCAGCATTTTAAAAAATTGTATGAATATAATGCGTTAACACTGAACACGTAGACCAATTTGCTCTTATTTTTCTCCGAGATAATGAACAGGACGCCTACCGAAGCAGAAATTCATTTTTTATATTGGTTTAAGCACGTTTTTTTTCAGTAAGAGGAATGACGAGAGACGATCGTACATGTTGTGTGTGTAGACACTATAAGATATTATTAGAGCGAAGCTGTATAATACACGGTGGTCAAATTTTCGTAATGCCGGTTCCAGCAGCATATTATGACCTGTTCAAGCTTGAGCCAGACTGGGAGACCGGGGAAGTTTCACTGGGCCTAGATTGTTTTGCTTGCCCTTGGCGCTAGGCAGCCCCAGCCTGGCTAGCCAGCGCGGCAGTTCAGTGAGGGTTCCTTGTCTAGCCAAGCTCTGCTGTACGGTGTAAAACAAGCCTGGGCCAGGCTGGCAGTTCAGTGGTTAGTCAAGCTTGGCAAAACGGTTTAATGCGGTGTGGGCCAGGGTGGGAGTTCTCTGGTCATTCAATCTTGGCTATACGGGGAATTCACAGACTACTCCCAAGAAAGCCTATGTTGCCTTTCAAAGGCTGTTTTTGTGGCATATAGCTTAGCAACATCTCGAATTTTCGGTGCTGTGTGCAGAAAAAACTGGTTGCTACTTTGTTCTGGATTTAGTGCCTCACGAATAAAGCTGCTCAGTAATTTTTGTTCGAGCTGTTGTATTTACTGTTTGGTCGGCATGCAAATGAAGCGGCTAAACTGAAGCAACTTCGATTCAGTCGTTTTTTATTTTATGTTCAGTACATGGTGCTGGCTTATGCCCGAATCCCACTACAGCGACGAACAGAAACAAACGACAGCGACAAGCCTCAAACCTGAAGCGCCGTTCACAGATATGCGACTGACTAAGACCGAGAGAGACCAGACCGGGTTTTAAGCCTCTTGCGACGTCTGAGAACCGGATGTGCTGCAGCGGAGCTGGACCTAAGACGTCGCGAGAGCCTTAAAAACCGGTCTCGTCTCTCTCGGTCTTACTCGGTTCCCTATGTGTGAACGGCGCTTTAGTCTTTCGCGATTTGACAGGCATTGTAGAATAAAAAGGCTATGCTTAAACGAGAGCATCATGCACGCGAGGGTATCTTTGGAAAGATTCCAATCACTCGTGCCTATGTAATGAGCACCAAACGAATAAACGCCTTCTAGAGGTACCATCACGGTCATGCTGCATGGGTTCGAGGCTTATTCGTGTCGTTTGTTTCTATTGGTGACTCTAGTGCGACTCGGACATAGTGCCAGAATCCCACTAAAGCGACAAAGCTGGATGGTGGATAAGGCAGGTTGTTCGTCGAGTATCTGCTGCCTGGTAACTGGACTTCACAGCTAGCAGGTGGCTCTGCAGATCCGAGTAATAATGACAGCAATTCTCGATGTTTCACGCCATGGCCACTTCATTGCTGTGACGTAAGCTGGATAGCAGCACCAGGAGAAGGAACATTATAAACAGTGATGCATGTTTAGTAAATATGTTTTACATGAACTATAAATCATAGTCCTAATTGAATTCTAACACAGCAGAAAGGCGACCCCAATTGTCTTGGTGGTATTTATACTCTCCTACAATATAAAAGACCTGCTGAATGTGCGTGGTTGAGATGGCAGCGGTCGGAAGAGCTATGTGACTCCGTGTGATTCAGTTCTGCCTCGAGGAAAGGACTCTCACTCGAGTCTCAACTGGTTCTGAACTTGCGAACAGTTTTTCGTTTAGGTTTAGCCAAAGAGTGCGCTTCATCGGTATCACACCCAGAGATATGGTCACGAAGGCTCGAATCAAGTATGCTCATCACAGTTTTTGTTAACAGTTGTTTCTGGTGTAAAATAAACGATTGTTAAAGTTACACCCAAATATCATGTTTGAAAGAAAAAAGTGCGGTGAAGAGCATTCATTTATTAATTAGAAGGATGGCACGGACCTTGCACTATAACGGTCAAAATCATTGACCTGACTCTGGCCAGTCTCTCTCAGAGAGTAATTTCTCAATCAGTAGCCATGACATTATGCAGATGAACTGCTCTCCACGGCCAGCCTGAAAACTAATAAGCGTGTGTTGCACTTTAGCTGAGCCCCGAGTGAGTCCTCCCTTTGGGTAGATTGGAATCTCCCAGAGAGCGCAAAGCGCCCCTACCAGCCACTGCCTCGGCCAGGCGCTCCCATCGGGGCTTTCATATTGCAGGATACTACATAACGCAGAAACTACAGAACTCGACAGTGAAAAGAATGGTTTCCGTATATTAGTAGTATAAAAATGTTGGTACATGCAAAATAAAAGCCAGTTAGAGCACCTCAATGTGAACACCACATATTGGCGCGAGCGCAGCTGACCAAGTACGCAGCGCGCCCGTGGCCTAACGGTGATCGCGCTTGCCTTCTACGCAGAAGGCCAGGGTTCGATTCCTGGCCGCGGCTATAAAATTTCGTTGAGGCTGTAATGTGATGTTCTGGTAAATTCAAGAACCGTCTTGCTGATTCGAGGTTAGAATGTTCTACGCGCCGAACCTTCTACGCCGAATGATCCAGATGCTCACGCGTGTGCAAAAAGGGCTCCGCGTGGCAAGCCGGAGTCAATTTCGCCCCAGGTTCGACTCTGCTCTTTCGCCGGTTTCGACGCCCGCGACGATCTACTGTTATCTTTTGTTTCCTTCTTTATTTTTGGGCACAAGTTCGCCCGATTAAACGTTTAGTATACTCAGTTATTCACCGTCCCACCACTTGTCATTCTTGACATTTTGGTGGAGGTGCGGGGTATGAAACCCGTTCAGCGTACCCCTACAATCACACGTTCTGCAAGCCCCATTCCTCGACGACCTTCCGTTGAAGACTCGGAGCATCATGCCAGCCGCCGACTTCTGGGACAAGCTCCTGAACTCTGACCACACCTGCCGAGAACAAGGCAAATGATAACGACGATGGCTTCATCGGCGACGCAGACCAGAGCAGCACCTGCCGTTGTTTACCTGCCCGTCATTCCACGAAGCCCGACTTTCTTCCACGACGAGGTCTCCGAGGACGTGGAAGAATAGACCCAGGACTACCAACGTGTCGCCCGACATAACGGAAGGACTACGGAACAGTGCCTCCAGAACCTCTACCTTTCGCTGGAGGGCACAGCGAGGGACTGGTATAAGAACCACGAGGCTTCCCTTACATCGTGGTATACCTGCATTGCTGAACTTAAGCGAACATTCGCATGCCAGCATCAACGACAGCGGGCTGAGGACCTTCTGCACACAAGGACCCAAGGCCACAACGAAAGCGTTACCAGCTTCTTTGAGGACGTGCACCGCCTCAATGCCCGCGCCGACCCTATGGCCAGCGAGGAAAAGAAGCTGCGCATCCTAATAAGGGCCGTGAAGAGCGAAATCTTCGGCGGCCTTGTTCGTCATCCCCGACGACAGTGGCTGAATTTGTCGCTGAAGCCACGAACATGGAGCGGGCTTCGCAAGCACGATCGAGCCACTACAGTCGTCTCGCCGGCTCCCATGCTGCTTCGGCGATTGCGTCGTCGCCACTTGACCTGGGCAGCCTTCGTGTCGACAACCTTCGCCAGATAATCCGCGACGTCGTTCGGGAAGAAATCAGGAAGGTTTTGTCCACTGCCGATCGCCCTGCCTCGCTTTCCATGACGGAAGTAGTGCAAGAGGAGGTGCAGCGAGCCTTCCAGCAGCAGGCTCTGGTCGACCTGCCACCACCGGAACCACCAACGGTGAGCTACGCTGCCATGGCCCAACGACCACCACCTGCTGCCCGTCAACCTCCTACACGGCAACGACGAGACGCACCAGCACAGCCGTACCTCCGACGTCTCGACGTTCGACCTCAGTACGTCCGGCGAGAACAACCGGCGCCCAGGAAGACAGACGTGTGGTGGACGGCCGATCGACGCCCCTTGTGCTACCATTGTGGTGAAGTGGACCAGATCTACCGACGATGCCCCTACCGCCAGCTGGGCCTACGAGGGTTTGCACCCAACGACCCTCAACAACGTCTTGGAGAGCGACCTCGGGACATCGAGCACTACCTCCGCCGCTCTTCATCTCTCGAGTCGTCTCCCCGCCGAGCCTTCCGGTCACCATATCCCCGACGCTCGGTCTCACCCTTTCGCCGGTCTCACCGAGACAGCCTGTCACCCATCGCGTCCCGTCGGGAAAACTGGGCGCGACAATGCCGGGAGGTGGTGCTGCCGAAGACGAACGATGCCAAGATCCTCCAAGATCGTCGGAGCTCTCCCACTCTAACGCCGCAACGCCCCGAAACGACGTTTCTGTAACAGTGTTGAATACCCTCAACGTTACCATCAACGGCCACGACGCGACGGCACTCGTCGACACCGGAGCAGACTACTCCGTTTTGAGTGGGAGACTTTCTCGTCGCCTTCGAAAGTTATGACGTCGTGGGACGGACCACAGATACGAACCGCCGGCGTACATCTCAACACGCCTGTCTGCAGGTGCACTGCTCGCGTTGAGATCCATGGTGAAACCTGCCCCGTCAAGATCGTCGTTCTGGAAGACTGTTCGAGGGACGTCATTCTCGGAATGAACTTCTTGTATAAATACTGCTCCATCATCGACCTAGCGGAGAACCAGCTGACGCTTCGGAAACCTGTACCGTCGGCGGAAGATCCCAAAACGATGTTAGCTGCAGTGCGAGTCCTTACAAGCCACGTAGACCTGCCGCGGCAGTCGAGTGTCTTTGTCCCCGTCGGGACCGAAGAAGCCACCTGCGGGCTAGCAATGTTGGAAGGAAGCGTTCAACTTCTCCTTGGACGACGGATTGGCATTGCAAGAGGTGTAACTGAGCTCCAGGAAGGCCGTACCCTAGCCCTTGTCACCAACTTCCGGCAAGAGTCGCAGCACCTTACAAAGGGTACAGCTGTGGGCTACGTCGAGGAAATTTAGGACTCGGCCGCGATCGCCGTGATCTCAGAAGACACCTCCCCGACGCAGCAGAAGGGAACCACGCCGTCAGACCTCGACGTCGACCCATCCCTCCCAGACCCACAACGACGACAGCTGACTGACGTTCTCGCTGAGTTGAGTGAGTGCTTCACCACATCGTCAAGGCTCCGTCAAACAGCGGTTGCGAAGCACCGAATTGTTACTGACGATGACGTGCCCCCTATTCATCAGTCGCCGTACCGAGTTTCGGTGAAGGAGAGGGAAACCATTCAGAAACAAGTTCAAGAAATGCTTGACGACGAAATAATTCAACCTTCAAGCAGTCCGTGGGTCTCCCCAGTCGTGCTGGTGAAGAAGGACGGAACTCTTGGGTTCTGCGTGGACTACAGGCGGCTGAACGCTGTTACATAGAAAGATGTCTATCCGCTTCCCCGCATAGATGACACCCTCGACCGCTTACGCCACACCCGATACTTTTCGTCGGTGGACTTGAAGAGTGGCTACTGGCAGATTGAGGTGGATGAACGGGACCGCGAGAAAACGGCCTTTGTTACGCCCGATGGATTCTACGAGTTCAAGGTGATGCCCTTCGGACTCTGTACGGCGGCGGCGACTTTCCAGCGGGTCATGGATACCGTACTAAGGGGACTGAAGTGACAGAGCTGCCTCGTTTACCTGGATGACGTCGTGGTTTTTTCGCAGGACTTCGACTAGCACTTGAAACGGCTTAGGGCCGTGCTCCCCGCCATCAATACCGCAGGGCTCACACTCAAGCCAACGAAGTGCCGCTTCGCCTACAGCGAACTTAAGTTCCTTGGCCATGTCGTCAGTAGCGAAGGGGTACGTCCTGACCCCGCGAAGACATCCGCCGTAGCCAAATTTCCTTGACCATCGGACAAGAAGGCCATCCGCAGATTCCGGGACTGTGCGCGTACTACAGGTGCTTCGTCCATGAGTTCGCGAAAATTTCGGCGCCCCTGACACATCTTACGAAAGACGCCGAAACCGAAATTCACACGGACGCAAGTAACTCTGGACTTGGCGTGGTGTTTGTACAGGTACAGGAAGGCACGGAGCGAGTCATTGCCTACGCAAGTCGCACACTGTCAAAGGCGAAGCAAAATTACTCCACGACGAAAAAAGAATGCCTTGCGGTTGTATGGGCGATCACAAAGTTTCGTCCGTACATATACGGGAACCCGTTCCGGCTTGTCACAGACCACCACTCACTCTGTCTGCTCGCAAACCTCAAAGATCCTTCAGGACGCCTGGCTCGATGGAGCCTTCGACTGCAAAAATTTGACATGACTGTGGTCTACAAGTCAGGACGGAAACATAGTGACGCCGACTGCCTGTCCAGAGCCACCGTCGAAACGCCTGGCTTTACCGACGTGGATGACGACGAGTGTTTCCTACGTGCCGTGGACACCGAAGACATGGCAAGAATTCAGCGAGACGATCCGGAGCTCCGCGCCCTGATTGAGCATCTAGAAGGACGAGGTATTACCGTTCCTCGTGTCTTTTCACGAGCCCTGCTGACCTTCGCTATTCGAAGAGTTGTACTTTATAAGCAAAAATTTCGAAACCAGTAATTCGCCGTTACTTCTGGTAGTCCCTACCAGCCTTCGAGATTAAATTTTTCAAGCCTGCCACGACGACCCGAGTTCAGGAAACCTCGGTTACCGCCGGACACTAGCCCGAATACGAGAAAAATACTACTTGCCCAAGCTTCCGAAGACCGTCCATCTCTACACGCGATTGTGCCATGAGTCTCAGCGACGCAAGAAACCCCCGTCAAAGCCAGCAGGTCGCCTTCAACCGATTACCCCTCCAACCAAACCGTTCAGCGAATTGGAATGGATTTGCTGGGTCCTTTTCCACAGTTGACGTTAGGAAACCGCTGGATAATCATCACCACAGATTATCTTACACGTTACGCCGAGACGAAAGCCCTTTCGTCAAGGACTGCTGTCGAAGTTGCCAAGTTCTTCACCGAGTCCATCGTCCTCCGGTATGGCGCCCCCGAAGTCCTGATCACAGACCCAGGGGCATCGTTCATGGCGCATGACCCAGGAGATCCTTCGTCTAAGCAAGACGGACCACGGTCGGACAACTGCATACCATCCGCAAAAAACGGGATGACGGAGCGGTTCAACAAGACCATCGCCGACATGATCTCCATGTACGTCGACGTGGAGCACAAGACATGGGACGAGGTACTGCCGCACGTCACATTTGCCTACAATACGGTCGTACAAGAGACCACAGGAGTGACGCCCTTCCAGCTGGTGTATGCCCAGAAGGTGACGACTATTCTAGACTCTCAGTTGCCGCACGAGCCTGTCGACGGCGGAAGCGATGACGCCCAGGTGGTTGCTCAACGGGCATAAGAGGTCCGCCCGCTGGCTAGGCTACGAATTCAAGACCAGCAACATGTCAACGCCGGCCGATACAATCTTCGCCGACGTGACGTCCACTTTCACCCCGGGGACAGAGTATGGGTCTGGACACCAATTCGGCGACGCGGGCTCAGCGACAAGCTTCTGAAGCGCTACTTTGGACCCTTCAAGGTTCTTCGTTGTCTAGGGGACCTAAACTACGAGGTGCTTCCCGACGGAACTATACCATCAAGACGACGCCAACCACGACCCGAAGTAGTACACGTCGTGCGCCTCAAGCCGTATTACGAACGATAGAACTTTGAACTCTCGCCAAACTGTGAACTGTGAACTGCGGCTCGCGATTCTGCTGTGCTTTCATTTTGGATTTGTTTTTGTTTTTTTTTCGTTTTGGGCTGCATCGGGACGATGCACTTTTTAAAAGGGGAATAATGCCGCGAGCGCTGCCTTCTACGCAGAAGGCCAGGGTTCGATTCCTGGCCGCGGCTACACATTTTTGTTGAGGCTGTAATGTGATGTTCTGGTAAATTCGAGAACCGTCTTGCTGATTCGAGGTTGGAATGTTCTACGCGCCGAACCTTCTACGCCGAATGATCCAGATGTCCACGCGTGTACAAAAGGGGCTCCGCGTGGCAAGCCGGAGTCCATTTCGCCCCAGCATTCAACCGTGCTCTTTCGCCGACTTCGACGCCCGCGACGCTCTACTGTTATCTTTTGTTTCCTTCTTTATTTTTGGGCACAAGTTCGCCCGAATAAACGTTTAGTTTACTCAATTTTTCACCGCCTCATCACTTGTCATTCGTGACAACATAACATGCAGCACTGTGGAAGGTTGCTCAGATCATGTGAAAGCAAATTTTGAATTGCCGCAAGGTTAATTTTTTTGTTTCTCGTGATAGCAAAACGGACCCATAAGCACACTTCGCTATAAAAACAATGTTTTATGCTTATTTTTAAATGCATAGACGTGCTTTTTGATATTTATGTTGCATACTCATAAAATTACAATATAAAGTGGTGCCACCTTCCACTGACAGCCCTGAAGCTGTAAAAGCACAAAAACCCATTTCCACAGTAATTAAACACAACAACAAATAATCAGATCAGAAAAACATTCAGTCTCACTTAAGTGTATTGAATCAAATACAAAGAATGCTAGCCATATTCTTGTGGAAATGTATTTTAAAATGTCAATGTAAAATGGAATTAGACATGTAATGCTGAAGTCGTACTAAAGTGACCAACAGAAACAACCGACCCCACCAGACTTCAATACATTCAGCATGCACACGAAGATACCTTTAGGCAGGCTTGCCATCTCTCGGGGCTCATGAAGTAAGCAGAAGTGATGGCAATCCTGCCAAAAGATATGTTCGCATGCATGCTGCATGGTATTGAGGCTTAAGATGGCAAAGTGGGCTAGGTGGTTATTCATTACTGAATAATAAGACAAAAACATGACCAAAGGAAGGAAGATCTGGACAGGACATGACGTATCTTTCAACTGAATGGTTTATTTAAAATTAGAAATATAAATACACATTAAATCTGACGCCTGTTGGCAGAGCACTGTAACATAATGTCCAAACGCACTCCCTTCGAAACCAGCGTCACTGGCTCTAGAGAGTGAAATTCTTTGTCAGACAATGACAATGTGGGTGCACTCACACAAGAGTTGCTACCCTGGCATTTTATCAAGGTCACCTAACCGTTAACTGTGCCCACTGTCAGTGCAAGTCCAACTTAGAAATAACCAGTGTCATGGGCGTTACAAGAAAAAACAGCGAGGAAAATTCACAATGCCTTCTTGATATCATTCCAGGAAAAGAGCTCATGTGAGCACTCCCTCACTGCTGTTATCTGACAAAGAATTTCACTATCTGCAGATACAAAAATGCAGGTTTCTTAGAGACTGTGTTTAGACCTTACCTTAAGCCAGCTTCACATGGTGTGATTTTGCTTGCAAATTTTCTCCTGTGACGTCTGGCACCGCAGCTTCCCCTATGCTTTTATTTTTCTTCACAAGTAACATCACAACGAAAAAATCCCAATTTAAATCGCACCATGCGAATCAGTTTTACAGTGTTCTGCCAGCATGTGCCGCTTCTGATGAGTATAAATTTTTTTACCAAAATAAACCATTCAGTTGAAAGTTACGAACTGTCCTGTCCAGATCTTCTTTCATTTTGTCCATGTTTTGTTTTTCAGTGTGATATCCAGTCTTGAGGCATATCAGTGTTTCTCTTTGTCGCTCCAGTAGAACTCAATCAGAATGGGTAAACAGTCATGTCTCGATAATATGGATACCATGCTATTTAAAAACCATTTTCGGGGACCAACTGAGTAGACACTAGCCTTTTTGTCCCGTTATTATGGACAGCTCAAATTATGGACGTATTTGGGGAAGAATGGAGGTGTCCATACTAATGAGACATCACAATTAAATGCAGTACTGTTGAATTTAATGAATACATGCTCTGAAGTCACGTAGCAGACTTCTCCACCGTACACCAATGCGTCGTGGTGGCATGGCAGAAGTTTGTTGCTGCAGAACACACCGCAGGCAAATGATATCCAATGTGGACAATCAGGTGGTATTTGACATTACAATTAACCATCAAAGAGGCCTACATGTTGTAATAGCTGTGGATGTCAATATGGCGAGGTTGACACTTGCAACAAAACTTGAAGTAAGGCATGTGGAGAAGGAGACAGGAAGTTTTGTGTCGCTGGTCCAGGAGATCTTTCAAAGCACTTTGCGTAAACTACTCAGGAAAAGGAGTGATATAAAGGTGGGACACAACACATACTGATGCACGGCAAATTAAGACATCGAAAAAACCAATACAACGGTGGTTTAGAGATGTTGGGGCAAGCAACATTCTTGTATCCGGATCAATCTTCTAAAAAATATGTAACATTTGTTTTACTCTTGATGTAAAGAATTTCACTCCAAGTGGATAGCTGATTACCTTAAAAGGGTATTGACATGCCAAAATAAAATATGAGATAACACTACTGCTAGGACCCATTGTATGCTAGGACCCATTGTATGTTCCTATAATCCTGTTAGAATTGTTTTGAAAATGGCGCGATAGTTTCGTGAATAAATCGATTCATATGTGGGTACTTGGAGAGGCGGATCCGTGCAGAGCTGGAAGCTGGCTACCTAGCCAGCATCTAGTGCGGTGTCTCCTTGCATGCACTCACAGACTTGGCTTTCTTGGAGTCCCGAGCTTCAGCTTCCTCGCGTACCTTCCGCATTTCGAGCATGGGGTTCGTGACGATTACGTGTATGGCATCGCTCGCCTTGTCAAAGTGTTCGACAATGATCGCAGCAGCGAGGGAAGTGATTGCTATCAAGATATTTTTGAAGTTGTTCATCCTAACTGTGACCCACTGGCGACCATCTCCAGTGACGACGAGTTTCGGAGAAACTCGCCGTGGTCATCGTCTTCCGGTAATATTTCGTAGGCGCATGCACGGTGGAAGGTCAACAGGTCGCGGGCGAGAGTGAGAATAGCTTTCGGGTTACCGAGTTGCGTTAGCGGTTTTGATCGCATTACGGCGAGGAGAGCTTTGGCGATAATGGGGGCGCCTAGAATGAGAGAGCGTTTATGGTCACATGGTTTATAGACACCATGATGTGACTAACCTGGGCAGTGTGGCCTGGTCGCAAAATGAAAATGATAAAATTGTTCAATTGAATATTGTAATTACCAGAGCTCTAAAAATACCTTAACTTGGTTATATACTAAGTAGCCTAGAAGCATTCAAATTTAGGAATAATCTATCCATTCAATTTTCGTGTCATAACCCCTTTAAGGGCCACTATGTCATAGGAAAAAAGACCACTCAAGAGATAGATCGATGGATGCAAATGGCTTTATGTTTCTAAAGAAGAGTATTGCCAGTGTATGTGATGGGACTATTGTGGTGCCGGTGCAGCGTCAAAAGAGAAAGTCAATGGCAAGACGATCAATATTGTGGTGACGGTGCCAGCGTCGAAAGAGAAAGTCAATGGCTCAACGATCACTATTGTGGTGACGGTGCCAACGTCGAAAGAGAAAGTCAATGGCTCAACGATCAATATTGTGGTGACGGTGCCAGCGTCGTAAGAGAAAGTCAATGGCTCGACGATCCAGTGAAGCCACGTATGAAGCCGAAAATAGTTAAAACGCCTAGGAAATGTTCCTCCAATGGCAAAACCATCCCTTGCAAGCTATTCACACTAGCAGGACAGCTCTCATGGCAGATAACATAGCAAGGCCCAGATTACAGTTTTTTTTTAAAACTGACATGGATGGCAGCACAAAAATGTTTCCTCAATGATGGGAAAGTTTAGAATTCCAAATCGCATGAAGAACTACCACAATATTACCATCATATACGTATAAACATGAAATCATGGCTGACTCGTGATCTCTTGGGCTAAATATTTGGTGGCTCATGGACTGAAAATCGGAGTTTACAAAAAAACGTCCCAGCGTGTGCTTAATTGGTGACAAGTGCCGCTTTTCATATCCAGTTCAATTCTATCAGCCAAACATGGCATTCAAACTACAGCCGTTAGACCAAGGCATAATTCAAAGGCAATCTAGATTGTGTTTACCATTTACAAATGTCCGGGAACGTCGGTCAACTAGCCTATCCACAGGCTTTTGGAGGTGGTCATGAGAGCCAGCAGCTTGTCTTGGGCAGCTCATTGTCAGCCACGCTGTCCCTCCATGCACAGTGCCACCTTCATGAGCTCCCTCTGAAAAACAAAAAAAACCGAATCCAGAAATTGTTTTAACTGCAATGAGAGCATCTCAGCAGCAGATGATACAGTATGTTGCCTGGAATGCGCCTCTGACTGGTGTGTTTAGGGTTCTATACCACCCACGCACTAAAAGTGGTCTGTAAGCAACAACATTAAATGACGCCACTGTACCCGGAATGTCCTGCTGTCGGATGAGAAAGTCCTGGCGGTTGGTCATACAACTTCTGGCAAAAAATATATGAGCTAAAGGTCAGCGTCATTGTTCTCACAACATCCAAAATCCTGGCTGCTAAAGCTTCCGTGGACTGCCAAGCTGAAAAATACCCCCCCCCCACGGAGAAACTACTTCAACAGCCATGACGTTCACAACCCGTAAACAAAATCTCATAGAAAGTACATTCAGGAGCAACTGGGGTAGCTATAGAGACAAGCTCTCGCACTATGACGCCATTCCACGAATTTGCCATCATCGCAGCAGTTCATTTCGAGTATACAAGTATGTCTTGTTCATACATTTCGAGATGAAAGTGTATCTCTGGATGGTCCGAAGACTGGTTTCCAAGCAGATAGTCACACTGGCAGGCTGGCTGAGTAGAAAGGTCCATGTGTCACACCAAACGTGTCTTTTGCTGACATACAGAGAAATGAAAGCTGAATTTCTCTGATCGTTGCGGATTAGGGTGGAAATCTTCAGAATTTTATAATTGCGAAATTCCTCAACATTACCCTTTTTCCAGTTCATAGACACCCAGGTTGAGTTGGGTACTAACAGTCACTGCCAATGGCATGAATTACCTGCACACATATGTGGTAACTAAACAAAAGCCCAATTCATTCTAGTAACACAAAACATCATAAAACTACCATAAAAGACTGAGCGTGTACTAATGTCAGAGCAAGCGATCAACCCATTCATCTGAAACATTTCAACTCACCAAAGGACATACTAAACGCCTATTCCTCCTATTTTAAGCAAGTTAAAAAATATACGTAAGATACACCATGCGCCCTGTCGCCATGAACGGTTATCTCCATGACTGGCAGAGAGCATGGAGATAGAACGGGTAGAGCGGCAAAGCAGCAGAGGAGGTTGAGGGGTCAAGAGTCGAAAAGAGCTTGATATGGATATACTTGGTGAAAACTTTCTGTGGCGATGAAGGCAAAGCTAGAGAGCCAGAGCACGTTTCACTGCACAGCTGAATATAGTTCAACCATAATAATTCGCTGGGTGTAACGTAGCAAATTAAAAATATACAAAATTGTTCCTTTTAGCTTATATTTTAAAATGTTAGCATAACATTAGCCAGAATGTGCCTAACTTGTAGCATTTCCTTTTTAGCTCTTGTGTTTTCTTGGTTTAAGTTCACCATAGGCCTTCTAGTTCCCTGCAAAACAAAGTTGGTGTCTTTATCATATGTATATTGGGTGTTGTGTTTAGCCAGTACACTCCATGAGCCCTCCCTTTTGTCTGCCGTGTAGAATTTTTATGAAGTTTAGCAACCCATAAATGTCAAAGCAAACCGAGCACGTGGTCTGCAACATGTAAGGCAAGTGGGACATTGGGAAACGGGACTCCCAGTTGTTTCCGTATAACGGTTGGTTAGCGCGCAGGGGTGGCTGCAACAGCCACTAACTTTGCTCTTGCAAAAGACAAATGAAAAAACAAAACACTCCAAGAAATGCACATAATGCATGACCGAAGCTGAGTACGAAATCCCAATGTCATATGGTTCTGATTACACTGGTAAGGCAGGCCGATGTTTTAACTATCGCGTATGCAAACATGACGCGGCAACAAGAGCAACCCCCGTCAGGACATCTGGCCAGGCACTGCTGCAGTTGCCTTTGCTCCCAGTCATTTGACGACACCAAATGTTTGGCCAGATTCCCAGATAAAGTATCTAGAGAGCTATACGAGGTGCTTGAGATTAAAGCCAAAGGCACCAGGTGTACAAGTGACACATCCATAACCTTACCGGGAAGATAATATGAACTTCTTGATAGAGGGCTACACCGGTTGTAGTAATGGCCGATGTTTTTCACAGCGATATAGGAGATTGTATTTAATTAAATGTAAGTTGCGCGTTCGCCAGTGTTTACGTCAACTACTTGGCCCTGAACTTTTTCGGCACTTGTCTACGGTGAAATTTAACTTCTATCATGAAGACCACACATCTGCACAGTCCACATTAAGCGATCATTCCAAAATTTGTATGATCTGAGGAAATACGCGCACTACATTTATATGTAAAATTGATGACCGGACAATTGCCCATCCACCATTCTCTCGCGATTATTTCGAAATTTTGAGTGGGTGCTTGCAAGGTATTTTACGGTAAGTCTGTTCGAGTGCTTCAGCGAAAGCGTTGGCGTACGTTTAAAAACATGCCCACATAAAGCTGTGCCCAAGAGAAGAGGGATTGCTCTTTTGTTCCCCCTCCCCAGCTTTCTTTTCATTGCCACAGAAAGTTGTGTCAATAAAAAGATTCCTCTTTTGTTCTAAATCAGAAGAGTAAATTGGAGGCTTAGTAACAAAGACGAGCGAATGCATAATGGAGCACTTATTGAAATGCTTCATCGCAGAAGAAAAAAAAACGCTTTAATTTTACGCGTTCGCGCAATCAACTATCTCTGCAAACAGCAGCTATTCGTAATTTCGTGGTCGGACCAAGCAAGGGACCACCTGACCATGTACACCTGCACCAACGTACCTGCCAAGTGCCCATTCCCCACCTCTCCATGATTATCTTCAATTGGTGGTATCATTTGTTTCGAAAAACAAAATGTCATACATACCAGCAGGGCCTCTGCGGAAGCAGTGCATGTTCCCTCTTTCACCTCTTACAAAACATGCTGCCTCGAATGGCAGAAGAGAAACGGGTGGGGCTGATACCTTTGCAGGCCCTTGGTGAGCTGGCTGCTATCCGGACTGGCATCTCAACGGCAGCTTCTAGTCACCTGCAGCTTTTTTGTCATCATACGGACTTCCTGCAACACCATAAATAAGACTCCGACTGACATTCTGGAACATAAAAGAAGCCAAAACTTGCTTCACAGATGAACAAAAGAATAAGTGCCAACATTACGCAACTCTCGTTGTCGACAGTGCAAAAACCATGATGGCACCACCATCAAACTTAACTAAATAGGGAAAATGAGTTTCTGCATGAAGTAATTGCATTAAAAACACTGTGCATGTGGAGCTTAGATACCTACTGGTACCTTGACAAATCTCGAGAACCATGAAAACACATTAAACACCACCTAGAAATAGTGTAGCTTGCATGATAGTCACATGCACAGCGATCAACAAGCCTATTGACGCTACCTAGTGCTGGGATACAGATCAAGAATCAAAACCGAGGATGTGATTGATATACTTCGGGGTAGTACATTGCGGAAGCTTATCCTAAAGCTACTGTTAGTTACATGAACCTAAGAGGTGTTAAAGCTCGTTCACACTGTTGCAACTGACTATGACCAAGTTAAACAGAAACTAGTTTTAAGTTGCTTTCGACTGCCATTGCTGCTGCGCAGCCCGGTCAAAAGCTGTCACAAGAGGCTCAAAGACTGGTTTTGTCGGACTCAGTCATAGTCAGTGGCAAAAGTGTGGACCAGCCTTTAGACTAA